>OZ020269.1:17420920-17641719 GCA_963971225.1 Melieria omissa
GATGAGCCTGGAGAAAACTATTGTGACAGACCGTAGTCCGGTAACGGATTGTTATGGCCAGTTAAGTAAATAAGTATTATAAATCGAAGGGGGTTTGCCGGAAACGTCTTATTTTGAGGACATTTTCCCATAATTTTCTTTTTATAATCAATTCCGTTTTGCAACTTAACAGTAATTGTTTAGAACAAACACAATTTTGCTTTCTTATTGAAGTTTTAGAAAAACTACCGCCTTACGAAATCATTTAGCCCACTTTCAAAGTGGGTACTTTATATATAAATTTTTATATATATTTTCCAAAACAAGATTCGATTGTATATAGAGAAATGGTGAACACCCAAAGGAAGTTCCAATTGTTTGGCTGCTTTGCCAACATTTATGGCAACTTTGTACTATGTTGCATAGACCTCATTTAATTTGTGGCCATAACAGTTGGAAGCCCTTTTATGAGTTGTTGCAATAATGAGCTACGAGAAGGTCAATTGAAAATTGTTGAACAGTTAAATAAATAGTAGGGGAATGGGTCCGGTTGTGGGCACCTTTTTGTTTTTGGCTCATAACTTTTTACCAAGTTCTTCTTAATCGGACATATGGACATCTATGGAAAGCTAGAGACCTTAGCTAACAAGTAATGACAAAAGTAAATCGATTCCGTCAAATAGAAAATTTTTTTTTTTAATTTTGTAAAGTAGTCATTTTTAACAAAAATTTTTTTTTGGTTCGGTTGTGGGCACCCTTGGAAAATCTGCTGGAAACGAGGAAATATTAAGAAAAACCAACACTAATATAGAAAAATATTAAGTTTTAATTATTTGAAGCACAATGCACGCATGTGAAGTAGCTGGTACGCATGTGGGCACATTTTAGATGGACGGGCATTTCAAAATGTAATTGACCAAGTCATTCTCCTGGGCTGTCAAGAACACCTAAAGTAAAATGAAATTCAACCTAATTAATCAACACTCTTCAAGTGCTGTGACGTGAAGAAGGTGGGAAACACCAGTCAACCTGATTCGATAACATCCACGAAAAGAAGAAAAAGAAGAAAACACCACCGTCGACAGCTTTGATGTCTCCGAAATTTTCTTCCACCTTCTTTTTGTAGCGTTGGGAAATCGCATACGCTGCGGCAGTCGATTTTGTGGTTAGCTTATCTGCAGAACAATGTTAAATTACATCCAACACATTAAAAAAATATCGGAGGATTTTTGTTATTTTCCCTCGGAAGATATAGCTAAAACAACCAAAAAATGCGTTAAAAGACCATTTTTGATGAAATAACTTACCAAAACTTACAAAATCACTAAAAGACGGGTGCCCACAACCGAACTAATTGCGGTGCCCACAACCGAATTTGGCAGCCATTTTGAGAAGTAGTGAAAAATTTGTTCGGGGTAAACATATTGGTTGTAATCAATATTGGATCACAAAGTATAATAAATTACCTAAATAAAAATGCATTTTACTCGCCTTCTCGATTGATTCACTTCGATTTATGACACCATTTAAAATGTGTAAAAAAATTTTTGTCTTATTTTTGAAGCACAGAAAGATATATATGGTCCCAGCACAAAGCAGGCGTGTCTGTTCGACTTAGTATTTGGCACAAAAAGATCGTGGTTCCATAATGAACAAATGGCCTTAGTCAAAAAAACCCAGCCTGCTTTCTATCAAGAGATACGAAGGGGTGCCCACAACCGAACTATGCCCACAACCGAACCTTTTACCCTAAATAATTCATAACTACTAGAGACGTAAACAATGTGCACGATTTTTGTGTGTGATTTATTTTTAAGTACGAGTACCAATTGAAAAAATAACATAATATTCAACAATAGTTTAATAACTCATAACATTCAATAATATTGAGCAATTTTGAATGATACTGTTAAATGTGGTGCACAAAAAACCCCCACAACAATCAGCTCAAAAGCACTCAAAGCTTCGAACAAATGCTTTGCTATAAGTTTATAAGTTTTGTTGCATATGCACGAACCGGAAGTTAAGTATCTGGATGTGAGAGCAAAAGCTTTTACAAAGCAATTTTCATGATTTTCTAAATGAAATTGTTGAGTTGTTATTGCTTTGATTTTACAGAAAGTTAAATTGTAAATTTAAAATTTCATTCAAAGTAAAATCAATTACATTTCAATCATTAAAATTTCATCAGTTCAATTCAGAAAGTTCAAGAAATTTTAAAATGTCATTCAAAGTGAAATCATTCAAATAAAAATTCATTACAATTCTTAAATTTAATTTATAAAACTAGACTTCGATGAGATATTTGTATTCGAAATGATTAGACAGGTTACGCTAAAGTATCTTAAAGTTATATTTGATATTAATAATAAAAAATTTGTATTAATAATAAAGATAAAAAAATTAATAATATTTTGATGTAAATATCATTTCAACAAATCTGTGATTATTTATGTTTTGTATGTCTGTTAAATTTTTTAAAATTTTTTTATTATCTTTTTTAGTTTTTTAAGCTTTCTTATGTACGTGGGTGGTCCGATAAGTACTTAGCCTACAAAAGAAAAACGAAAATTTTGGAAAAGTGGCGATTTATTTCTCAACGTAGTCTCCTTTCTACTCGATACACTTGACCCAGCGATGCTCCAACTTCTTTAACCCGTCTGAAAAATACGTTTTCTGGACTCCTCCGTGGCGGCGATAACCTCCTCATTCGACTCAAATTTCTGCCCGGCGAGTGACTTTTTCATGTTTGGAAACAAAAATAAGTCACATGGGGCCAAATCTGGAGAATACGATGGATGGGGCAGCTGAAATTTTGACAGTAGCCGTCTACGAGGATGTACTACACGATAGTAAATTTCTCTTACGATAGTGGCACCATCGGACGGTGGGGCTAAGTACTTATCGGACTGCCCACGTATATCAAGCACTAAACAAAGATTGGCTGTTTATGAATTCATTATGCGTTTGGCTTGAACGTGTTCGCGTATGTCGACTTGAAGTTGCGACTAATGCAAAAAAAATAAAATAAAATACGTAATGTAAGGTGACACGTAAACATTGAGTTTAGCAACTATGTTTACATATATAAAATACAACAACATATTAAAAGTGTTTACATACAATAAAGCAACAGTGGACCCGACAGAAATTCCTTTTCTTGGTTGTTTTTCTAATATGAGTTATGATTTAAATGGATTGTTGTGGACTTTTCTGTACCTGTCTCAATTGTCACAATGACAATTGTTCAAATACAAAGCAAAAAAAAAGTATTTGCAATGACTTTGATTTGTCTTTTCAAGGTTTTTTCTGTCCACATGAGATAAATGATTTCGCTCAAATGTTTTAATGCTGGTGGTAAGTGATCGTTTTTAAGATTCACATTTGAAAGGGATTTCATACTCTCTTTCATACACTTTTTCACAGAAAGAGCAACACTCGTAAATAATCTCTTAAACTAGAAAAGTTCTAGTGACAAAAAAATACTCAAAACGGAGGGCTGCAATGTCGGGATTAAGCAATGCTTGAATGCCCAGTGAGAACATATGAATTAGTACTTTGGGCTAATAAAACGTGGTAGAATAAAATTATCCATTAGTTTCAAAGAAGTCTTGTTTGCATCTGTGTTACTGGGTAGAAGCGGAAACAAATTAATAAATTTTAAGTTTTACTTTTTACTTCAGTTCAGATACATTTTTAAAATAAATTGAGCAGAAGTTAATGATAAATATTCAATATTTTAATATGCTTAAAAAAGTTTAAGTTTTAATAATTATTACAGTCACAACAGCAATCATACTGTCATATGACAATATTCTAAAAAACAGGGTTCGATAAGAAAAATTACAAAAAATTGGTATGAGATATTTGTGATACAACCACAGAGAAGACAGATTGATAAATTTACAATTTTAACTATCCTTGAGATCTATAGATCTCAAGACTTACTGGCATAGAAGGGGAATAAAATTGCGCTGACGCATTAGTTCAGAGAAAGGTATCGTGTCGAGTTTACTTAGATCTGTTGACTACTGACAAAAGCGTTTGTAGCAATAACACAAAAAAAATGTGTATGTGTAAATAAATATTTTGTTTATAGTAAATCAATTGAAATTATTGAACTATTTATTGGCTATGCCCGGCATATTCGAATAATTTGTTGGCGCTTCGACGAATTGGGTCAATGTCGGGCAAACAGCCGGCAAAATTATTTGGAAAATGTGCGATGAACATAAATGTGAGCCCGAATGAGCAAATGAGTGAGTATACAGTGATCCATAGTGTGCGGTAGTTAGGAGCAGATAGTGCTCAGTCCGATGGCTATGGGTCGTGGTTTGATTGTCTAATTTGTAGACGTCGAGTTATAAGTGAAATGTGTCAGTTGTGAGTGAAATATTGCGACTTAAGAGAGCTTCAAATAATCACTTCTGGTGATTGTGTAGTATTCGAAATAATTGTCTTCATAAGAACGCTCCGATTTGATATTGTTACGAATATTAGTTCGGCCATCTCAAGGCTTGTTCATTTCTCTGGATTGTGCACAAAAATAAAACACACTAAATTTCTTCAAAGCAGTCATACACACATATCGTATTCTAATTTTCCTTCCATTCCAGTGTCTTGCACAGTGACAGCGAGTATTGTCGCCGCAACTACAGTCGTGTCGCTGCTGCCGTCAATGTGTTCGAAGCATAACACAGCACATGTTAGTGATGAGAGGAAATAACAATTTTGCACTTTTCTAATCACTGCATTGTGCATTACCTAATTTCATTTTATTAACCCTTTCGACCCCCGAATTTTACCCTGTGTTGCGATATTACTTTGAAGTCGCAACGCCTCTTTGTTCTAGAGTAGAGTAGTAAAGTAGAGTAGAGTCTAGTTTACTTATGAACAATTTTAGCTTAAAACGGGTTAAACAATTTTTGTATTAATATTTTTTAGTTACAGAAAAATTATTTCATATTTATGGAAAAATACAAAATTATCACTTTTTGATTTTATTTAACCATTATTAAAGAAACAGGGTTTTGATCAAACGCGCCCAATTCCTATACTTCAATAAGAACACGAAGTTTTCCTGCTATCGCTGCAAAGTATTGAAAATTATTTTGGGGAGAACAGTAAAAGTTTTGTAATTTGCTCTGAATTCACTTCTAAAAATATTTATTTGTTGGTGCCTACTTAAATTGAACCATAAATCAATCGTAGTTTTTGCTATAAGATGACAAGTAGGTGAAGTTACTCTCAGACAACTTTGGGGTCGAAAGGGTTTAAAAACTTTACTACTTTAAACGAAAGAAAGCAACTCGGAAGCAACTTGTAAGTAAAGCTCTAAAAAGATAAAATGTGTTTGTAGCTTTCACTAGAAAACAACAACAAAAAAGTCGTAGTTGAAAGAATTAAGCTGTCAACAATGGCTATTCGTACGGATTGACAAAGAATCGTAGACCAATTCAAGAGTCTTTTCCCATTTTAAAGAGCACCGAGTTCACTCTGCAATGTTGTTGAGTTTCAAAGTGCACCAACAAAATTTGGAGCGAATATGAATGATGAATGCTGTTCGCGCTGGTGTCGAGCGATCGTCTTCAAGCGGCTCCCAGGCAGTTCAGCGATTTGGTGCTCGCTCGGCAGTCTTGAGGCCACTTCGAGCACTGCTCGTGACTGAAAGAGCATCGCTTGGGCGCTCGCATTCGTTTTGCTCGCATTCATTCATTGCAGCGTTGCTCCGGCCGAGAATCATATAAATCATAGAACGCAAACAAGCAAATAAACAGTACGTAATTATGTGCTTAATCGAACAAGTTTCGGCCAATAGTGGAATATTTGTTTAAAAAGAATCAACGTATTGTTGAGCGCACTCAGTTGTCTACGAGCCGCGACCAAGTAAAGTGTTTGATTTTCTAAAAGTGCAATAAAACCCGAGAAACGTGACCGCCAAAACGAAACATTTTCGAGCGCAAAGTGCGTGCAGGAATAACGATTTTAAAAAGTTTTAAAAAAGAACTCTAACTACCATAATAATTCGCGTTGCATTTGCTGAACGAGTCTAAGGAATAATGTCTGTTAAACTTTTCACATATCTGCTGGGAATTCTGCTGATCTCAGCCAATTGTATCAGCGCCGACACGGAGGACAACGAGATTGACGATGTCACACAATATTATCGTGAGTGTGTTGGACTTTATGAAACGGTTTAGCAAGACATTTTCTTTGTCAAAAACTGCTTGAAACGAGCAAAAATGCAAAGCAGTTAATAATCGAAATAAAAACTTATCAGCAGTGAACTCTTGATCTGTTCACGTGATGCTTGTTTTATGGCGTTTAATTTTTTTTGGTGGTCAGCAGCGTATTTTAAAAAAATGTGTGCTATGCTGTGCTGTGTCACAAATAAAAATTATGTCAGAAGTATAAATTCGGAGCGAAAAAATTAGTCCAGTAGTCTAGTGGGACAATTGGCGCGGAAACATGCGTCGAACTGCTATCAACGGTGCGGAGTATGGGATGACTTTAAATTTAAGGTTTCTGCTGACAATATGAGAGATTTCTGACTGAACCAAATAAAGACAAACTAAACGTCGTTACATTTAAAAATAAAATAAATATTTTGGATAAAAATTATATAAAAAATGTGTCAGTTCAAGATAAGAAAAAATCAATTTTGGATATCAAAATAAATAAGTTTAAGTCTTAGGTTGCTGCTGACAATCACATAACGACAAACTAAACGTCGCTCGCTATGGCTCGTTTTGTCTTTTTTCGTTGCAAAAATCATAACTTCTGAACCAATAAAGATATTAAAAAAATTTAAATTGCATCTGAAAGTGTAACATCCAAGCTTTAAAAAAGAGCATACAAACAGGGTGTCACAGTAACAGGGGGCTTTCAAATTTGTTGCCAAATTTAAGATTTACTAAAAATTCATACTAAAATGAAAGGACTTTTTTGTTTGCATTAAAAAATAAATTTTTTATATAATTTTTCCAATAACTTAATATAATGTATTGATTCATAGGTAATTTTTTCCAAAACAAAATTTTTTTTAAAGTTAGATTTTTTTCAAAATCGCTATCTACACTGAAAGGAATGTCTAATAATGAAATCATTTGTAAGCCATAAGTATCTGTAAGTTCTTTTTATGATCTTACAGATCTCATAGATGAAATAACTGGATCAGAAGAGACTGCTAACATGTTAAAACAGGTCTTCATTTTGTCTGAATTGTGATATTTTGCAAGTATTCAAACATCTATACCTTTTGTAGTCCTTATTTTTGTATTCTTGAACTTCTTCAGACAATTCTCCTATTGGTTCTATTAAATCCTTTCCATGTGCCACAATTTTATGTACCGTAGGAGTAACTTTCTTCTCTGATTAACTCAATCGAGGCTGCAATCGAGACTGCTAAGTTTCAGAAAAGGAATGGACTGCGCTTGAACCAGATTTAAGTTAAATAGGCGGTGCCACGTCCCCTTGTTTAATACCCGCACCATTCCCCCTGTCAAAAAAATATGATTAAATGGTAGGTTCGTACTTAGTTTCATTACTGTGCGACTTATAGTTCAGCAAAATATTTGGGTCACAAAAAATGTGCCACGCCCCTTGTCCAACGCCCATCAAATCTTACCAGTAGAATGACTCATCTATAGGACGACACAATATTAAATTTCAATGCGGTGCACCTTACAATTTCGAAGATATTCCATTATTAAGATTTGGTTTGTATGGGTGGTGCCACGCCCCTTCGTCCAATACTCGCCCCTTTATCTCTGTCGAAGCACATGACTAAATAGTAAGTTTGCAGTGAATTTAATTTATTTGTGAATTATTGATGTGGTTCCAATGTTATCATTTGAAAATTTTCAGAATCCACGTTCAAAAATGACATGAATTTTCCGACCTTTCTAATAGATTTTTTCGGAATTTTCTTTTCGCACAAATCTGAACTGACTCAAGACGAATCCAACAATGACAACTTTTTTGAAATCGACTCGTCCGTTTGAGCGCGATTAGATATATAGATATAACGGGTTTTTGACCGTACTAAATGTGTTTTTTGAACCCGAGGTTGTTTCACTTTTATTGTTCTAAGAAATAAAGCAGCAAAAAGCGGCAGCTGAGTTTTGGAAGTTAGGTAAATAATTGAATAATAAAAAACCACTCTCAATTTTGCAGAGTTTATTTTTGGAATATTTTTTTTTATTCTCGATCAAATTTGGAAAAAAGTTCGAAATATAGAATTTTCGAGCAATCGGTAGATCGAACAACTGTTAAGACAAAACAAACATTTTTTATTTTGATTATATTACAAATTAACGCACCTTTTAGAAAAAAGCGAGAAGTTACCGATTGGCGGCTTCACTTACATACAAATCAATCTTAAAGATGACAAAAAAAAAACCAAACAATACACATTTTTCTCGATGCGGAAAGATTGTCAACTTTGAGCGGCTCTACCCCCCAAACTACTAATCCGAATTTAATGAAGGTTACATTTTCGTAATCCTTGGAAAATTCTCAAAATGTGTGTATTCATTTTATGGAACGCTTTTATGAAATTTTTGATTTTTGCAACGTTTTGCCGGCAGCTGCGTCGTTACATTTAAAATTTTGTTAGTTAAAAAATCCATTTTGGATAAAAAAGTTTAATAAGTTGTAACAAGTTTAGTTGCATCAGAATGTGGAAAAATACAAAATTTTTGTCATAGAATTTCAAAACAAAAAATTAAATGATTGTTGCGTCAAAAGTCAGTTAATTTTAAAGAAATAGAAAGCATTTTTGAATGCAATAAAATTTCAATAACTTGTAAGTTTTTGTCTCGCAAGGTTCACAATAGGAAGAATGGTTTGGAAACGTCTAGGAGGAGGAGGAGGAGTGCAGGAGGACTAGCAGCTCCGGATCTGGCAAATAAGGAGTTGGATTTCCACAAGTTGGAGAAAATGAAATATTTTTTTGGCTTTTTACGATTCCATCATTTGCTTTAATTGGTTTAATCAGAGTTCAGTCCTATTTTTTTTACTATTTGAGAATTTTAAGAAAATTTATCAAAACAATACTATGATTTTCGAAACTTCTGCCATAGTGAAATGCGTATTTCACCTTTTATAAATTATTATAATTATATTCAGTACCTATTGTAGCCTCCGAGTGCATTTGCTGAGAACCAGCAAGCCGCCTGTCTTACCTACCTACCTATAGTAGTACAGTTATCTTCATTGGGAACGAATTTCTGAAACTGAATTGATTCGCTGACTGCTCACGACAAGCAGAATACTACAAAATATTGAGTATTTTTATTAGTGGAGTAAAGTTGCTATCGTAGCAATCTTTCGCAACTGCTTTCGAAAATATTGCAAAAATTCCAAAATTTTTATGATAGCAACTTTACACCTCAAATGCTATGAAGAGTACAGTACACTATTTTATTTCTTACAATAAAATTCAATAACTATTCGCTGCTTAGGAGAGTTAAAAAAAAATCCGAATCAATTATAAAACCCATTAAGATTTTTTGTTTGTATTGAAAAACAAATCATTTAGAGCAACAACTGTTTTAGTTAGTATTTTACCTTTGTTTTCATTGCAATATTGCCAGTATCGGTTGAACAAATTTTCAGTGTTCAGTTCTCTGCCAGATTTTTGCAATTTTAAGCAATGCAGTTGGTGTTCTGATTGGGAATCACAAAAAAACAGAACTTTATTTATAAAATTATATGATAAATTAATATTTTTAAACTAAACTTAAAATGAAAACAATGCTGTTTTAGGTTATAAATAAATGAATGGATATGGACTTGTATGTATATGAATATTCGATTCATTCATTGGTAACATGTTTCAGAGACTTTTGCGCACTTGTGTTTATTTGTCTTGTTGGCAACATTCAATAACGTAACGCGCTCACAAGTGTTTACGCATTAACGATAAAATTACACAAAATCATGAATCATCACTGAAAATCGACAGATTTTGCCCCAGTTTTTGAGTGATCACAAGTGAAAATGTTCTACATACAAACGCATGCAAACAATACTATACTCGTATATGTGGTTGTTGTGGGATATTGGAGTTTACAGATAAGATCAGAAGTCAGATAAATGCATTGAAAAATGCTTTGCAAGAACACATATAAAGCGAATGCCATCTGTTTTAAATTTGCGCTAATGGTAACGACTTCAGTTGGCAGTTTTTGTTTGATCATTTTTTTTATCATTTCTCACGAGGACATTGCTGACTGTGATGTTTTGATTTTTTGGTGTTTGAGATTAGACTAGAAGTGAATTAGGGGTAACATGTGGATAGAGATTAAACCGAAAGTAGAAAACTGCAAAACCTGTGGCTAAAGAGAAATGGAATTACAAAACATAGGGCCGCATAAGCACGCATTCCAGGTGGAACAATTTTAATTTTAACCCTCTAGTTCCCAAGTTTTTAATCTTGTTAAAAAAATTACCAGTGATAGTTTTGCGGTGGAGAAGTAAGGTTTGTTCGGGGAAAGAAATTTCATGTCAATAGGAGACGTGATAGAGGGTGTAGAAAGTAGAAGGCCTACAGGCCTGCTTGGGAAACAAAGCCAAAAAAAATCCCATATGAATCCCTTTTTTTTTATAATATATGTAAACATAAATAACGAGTAACAGTTTCAATTCATATACGTAAGAGACCATAAATAAAAAGGGGTGGGGTAAGGCGAGGGGAAATGTGTCGTGGGGTAGCTTATACACTGCTTTTGGGGGGTGTATAAACAAGGAAAACTAAAAAAATCGGTATAGGTATATATATATGGCGGTTCTTATTATTTTGTAAAGCCTTATTATCTTTTCACACAGATGTCGACAAATCTACTCCATGAAATAAAGGACTAGGGGAGACTAGTTCTCTCATCAACTCCCGCGGACTACGCCTAAGTATACATTTTTGCAGTAACATGATCTGTTTTACATTGTGGTGTATCAAAATTTCGGTTCAAATCCATAAATAATTCTTAAATAGCGAAAAAACATCATCAAGGATCGTTAATTATTTAGGCTTTTCATCCCAAGCCTACAGACACTCTAGGGTTTGGGTTAGGTAGGAGGAGTGTAACAACTTTTTTTCATCATTTTCTTTCATTTACTCACCAATAATTTTTTTAGTTTTATTGAGGCTCTCAATTTATTTAAAAAATTTTTTGTTTCTCACACAATTTCAAAAATAATTATTTGCTTACTTTCTCACGAAACTTCAACTTTGTCTTACAATTACTGCCGTTGTGCATGTGGCAGCGTTATCTGACTACACATAATTCTATTTTTACACGGTCTGTTTTTACACGGTTTTGATTTAACACGGTTTGAAAAAAAGAAAATTTTTAATGTTTTTACACGATTTTATTCTATTTAGCACGAAAAATTGAAATTGTTTTTAATTTTCTAACCGTGTTAAATCAAAACCGTGTAAAAACAGACCGTGTAAAAACAGAATTATGTGTACATTTATTTTATAAAATGGAAATTTCCCTTTTCATACGTGTAAAATCAGCTAGAAAAATCATAAGGTAATTTAGTAACTTAGAGAATTTTTTAAGCTTAGGATGTCTACAGGCCTTCTTGGGAACTAGAGGGTTAAGAATAAAGAAATTTACTTCATCAGGGAATGTCCAGTCTTCGGTCTAGCCAAGCAACAGTAGAAAATTTTTAAGAATTCGTAATAACTAACTTTCTAAACTTACAGATCTGCTTACTGCAATACACCATAGTCCTTATTGGTCACTGAGCTCTTGTTAGCCAACAAGGGTTAATGAATTGCCGAGGTACAATAGATTACTTGGCCTACGTGCCTGTGTTTCGCATACTTCGTGCACTTTAAATAAAAATATAAAAATTAATTGATTTGAAAATAATTTTCGGGATATTGTAAGGTTGGGTCAAAGTAGAACAGCAGGAGTAGAACATTTCTAAGAATTTGTAATTACTAACATTCAAGATCTACAGATCTACTTACTGCAATGCATCATAGTCATTATTGAATACTGAGTAGGTGTTTAGCCATGAAGGGTTAACGAATTGCCGAGGTACAATGGATTACTAGGTCCACGTGCCTGTGTTTCGAACACTCCGGGCCCTTTAAATAAAAAATATAATTTATTAATTTTGAAAATGCTTTTCGAGATATTGCAATGTTCGCTCTAGCCAAGAAAAAGTAGAAAATTTCTAAAAATTTGTGGTTACTAACATTCAAGATCTACAGATCTACTTACTGCAATGCACCATAGTCCTTATTGATCACTGAGCCCTTGCTAGCCATGAAGGGTTAATGAATTGCCGGGATACACTGGATTACTTGGTCCTCGTGCCTGTTCGATAATAATAATAAAAATTAATTGATTTTAATAAAAACAAATAAAAATTAATTGATTTTAAAAATACTTTTCGGGACATTGTAAGGTTAAATATATTTATGTGTGTGTACAACGGACCAGTCAAGTATAATTCACCTATGTTGATTAGTTACTACAAACAGATTTTCAAGCGACCTGGTACAATAGGATTGGTCGCCTGAGTGCAGATCTAACTATGTACTACATGGGCTGAAAAGTCTTTGGCCTGACATAGAGATGGCGCCAAAAATTAAGAATTATTGTGTTGTACATGGAAAACCATGCTTAACTTAGATTCTGTCAAAGTTTCATGACATTTGGTTGACTCGTTTTCAAGTTATTGCTTTCGAAGTGACGCTACCTCTGAATTTTTGTAAAAAATGGAAAAAAGTGAATTTCGTGTTTTGATAAAACATTGCTATTTGATGGGCAAAAATACAGTGGAAACAAAAGCATGGCTTGATAAATGTTATAATACATCTGCTCCACCAAATTCAACTATCAAGTATTGGTTTGCTGAGTTTCGTCGTGACCGTACGAGCACCAGTGATGCACCGCGTTCAGGGAGGCCAAATGAGGCAGTTAATCCGGAAAACATCCAAAAAATCACGGACCTTGTGTTAAATGATCGCAAAATAAAATTGAGTGAGATAGCTAACATCATAGGCATCTCAAAGGAACGCGTTGGTCATATAATTCATGAACATTTACACATGCGGAAGCTGTGCGCGCGATGGGTGCCGCGTTTGCTGACAATTGACCAAAAAGCAAAACGTCTTTCAACATTTCGAAAAATTAGAGGAATTACGCTACGAAGTCATCAAACACCCACCGTATTCACCAGATTTAGCACCCAGCGACTATTTCCTCTTTCCCAGGTTGAAAAATTGGCTCGCCGGAAAAAGATTTTACTCAAATGAGGAGGTCGAGTTGGAAACAAACGCCTATTTTGAAGAGCTTCACGCGGACCACTATAAGAAAGGCATCGAAATGTTGGAAGCCCGTTACACTAAATGCATTACTCTAAATGGAGATTATGTCGAAGATTAAAATCATTTTTGCACTAAAAATATCGTTTTTCATTGTCAGGCCAAAGACTTTTCAGCCCATGTAGTAAGTGATTAGTTAATGATTAATGATTAATGAAGCATGGTGCAAACATAGATCGTGAAAGATCTTTTGACATTAGTTATGACCTCATGCTATGAATGCCTACAAAATCGGCTTTAAATGTTGACTTTTAAATCACTAAATGCAACTATATAATTTGATAAATATACTTAACCCTTTTGGGACTGAGTTTAATTATGAAATTTAAAATACAGTGTTGCCAGATCAGGAGATTTCCTTCTAGATTTAGGAGATTCCAGGCCTTTTAGGTGCATTTTTAGGAGGAAGGATTGTTAAGGAGAAAGTTTAGGAGATTTATATTTTATGTTAGGGGATTTTTAGGAACCTTAGTGGATTTTTGGGAAATTTTTGGATAACGAAATATGATGTATTGAGAACACTGGCAACAAAACATATTTTGACAATGAATTTAGTAGTCAAAGCACCCTTTTGTGTTAAAAATTTGTAAGTTCCTTCTATTTCGTTCTCACTTATTGCTGTCACAATGAAATCGCCCCAAAAATGGTACTTTTTGTTTAATAAATTTGTTATATGTTTTGTTTTTGTTAAGTTTTTGTTGTTAAGCTGAAGACGAATAATAAAAGGCTGCATTAAAAAAAATTATTTGTAAGTATATATTTTTATTTTTTTATGAGAAGTTTAATTCCTTAAAAATGACGCAAATTATAAAAAAATTTTTGGAAGGAAATTTCAGCATTTTTTTTAATATTGAGCAGAAGTTTTTTTCAGGTATCTGGCAACACTGCTAAAATACTCTTATAAAAAATGTTCCCATGCCATGAAAGGTGGGGGGGGGGTAGAAAATTACGTTGGATGCTCACAAATTCTGAAATCATCTTTTTATCCAGGGACATAGAATTCGGAAAAATATTTTGCGTTGGTCATAAAATCTGAATAATTCTGTGGTCAAAAGCAATAACCGCCTAAGTCGAAAATTGCTGTTTCGATCAATCTCGTTTTAAAGTTTTAGCGCGTAGTGTGTTCGTTATGGGAATGCGAATAGGTTTTTATTAATAATTTTTTTTCCCCCGATTTTACACAAACGTAGACCACAGTCAACGGAACGTGGTAACTCAATTTCTTCTTAAGTCGACTTAAGCGGTTATTGCTTTTGACTACAGAATTGTTTTGAGGCACATTAGAAAGTTGTTGGGACGTATTATTCCAGTAGTCTCGAAAGTGTTAAGATCAAATGAAAGGTTTCAGAGAACAAACCATACAGAATGTATTAAATTTGTTGGCAATGTGTTTATTTTGTTCACCTGGGGACCATCTTATACCAGGTACGGACTGGGTATCCAGAGGTGTAGGAAGCATACTAAAATTCCTTCTGGATACTGGACTCACTGACAGTCTGTGAAGTCCAAGTAGGAGGCACAATAGATCTATAGGTCGCAGTGCATCATCCCCATCAATCATAATAGTTTATTTTGTTATGTTTCACTTTACACAAATTTACTAATTTGCAAGGCTGATGCCTGAATTACTATTACACCTAATTCTGTTTTTACACGGTCTGTTTTACACGGTTTTGATTTAACACGGTTAGAAAATTAATAAAATTTAAATTTTTCGTGCTAAATAGAATAAAATCGGGTAAAAAAATTAACAATTTTTTTATTTTCAAACCGTGTTAAATCAAAACCGTGTAAAAACAGGCCGTGTAAAAACAGAATTAGGTGTAGTTCCGATACATTGAATCGCCTTATATCGAAAGATGACATTTTTATATTTCTTTTTATATTTTTTATTTATTTTTTCATAATTTTACATTCACTTTTAACCAGCCTTTTTGTGTTTTCTCTTTTGTATCACAGAGGGTATTAAAGCGTACCGCACCGATCGTCAGTGCGCTATGGTCGGCGGCCTGTGCGTGCACAAGAGCGACTGTGTCCAACCGACTACAGTCACCGGACTGTGTCCATCCAATATGCATCGCGGCGTCGAGTGTTGTTATGAATGTAAGTACACATCACTGACTTACACTCTTGAACACACGCACAGCTCACAGACACACAATTTTTAACAGTTTAAACCGATCGCACTCGAACGCAACTACTACAACCTCCTCATCCTCATCCTCCACCCAAAGCCCACTTGTACCACTTAAATTCAAAGTCCCCACCTATAATCCTTTCCAACAAATAACCAATCAATTGGTATATCTCTTTCTTTATTGCTTTTGTTATCTTCTCATCTCGGCGTGTGTGCCCATCATCACAATCGCAATTGGTCAATCATCCCATGTGGCGACGCAGTGCCAACGAGGCCGGGACCATGTCATCAGTTCCTGGGCGCATGCATGGATCGCTGCAACTTAAATCTGGTGCGGCCTGCCACGGACTGTCAAAACGGGCAAGTGTGCTGCATTCTAGTATAAAAAGCGGCGCGGCGGCTCTGCTCGTTGTTGTATGCAACATAAGCTTTAAATCGAATGTTAAAAGTATATATGTATAGTAATTGTAATTGGTTAATACATGTATTGGTAATTCACAGTTGGAGCTAATTAATGTGTAATCTTAACTATTTAGCGTTTAGTTTGTACGTGTTGTTTGTTAAATTTATTTGAATTATTATTTAAAGTTGATTATTGACTTTGACAGGTGACAATTGCATTTGTAGCCCATAAACACGAGCATGTATACCGACCATTGTGTGTGTAAATAAACATTATGTCAACAACAATTTAATTGAAAATATTGAAATAGTTTTTGGCTGTGCGCGCAATGAGCACCGAGCAGCGAACATTGTTTGGACGCGTTGATGATCTGCGCGCGATTTGGGCCAATGCCGCGCAAGCAATCGGCGAAATTATTTGGAAAACGTGCGAGTTCGAGAGTAAGCGAGCGTTGAATATTTAGGCGGATCCATGATACATGGGGCCGATATGGCATATGGGGTTTGTTTATGGCTGATAAGTCATAAATAAGTCAAATATGAATGAAGGAAATATCTCGAAACAAGGGTAAAACTTAAGTAGATATGCGGTCAATGCATTTGTTGATTGTTTGCTATAAATTTTTTGTCTGTCTTCTCGTTTTTTTGTCTTCAATATGCTGCAAAATGCTATGTCTTAATATAAGAAGATTTGGGCAGTTCGATTGAAAAGAAAAATGGAGCAACAAATCCAAAGATTTCCTTTCCAAAACTTGAAACGTTTTCATAATTTATAAACTGTGCTGGATTTGCTTAGCTATTGAAATTTTGTTTAATTAGTAAATGTAAATTAATCCTTTCGGGATGGAGTTTAAATTTGAAATCCAAAATACTCTCAGTTGAAATGTTCCCAAGCCATGAAAGTTGGGGGTAGAAAATGACATTGGATGCTCACAAATTCTGAAAGCAATCTTTCTTCCGTGGACACAGAAATCGAAAAAACTATTTGCGTGGGTCATAAAATTTGAATAATTGTTTTGAGAGACATTAGAAAGTTGTTGGGAATTATTATTCCAGTAGTCCCGAAAGTGTTAATAATGAAGCTGAATGAAAATCTGCATTCAGAAAATACATAAATATAAAGAAAACACGATTTTTGTTATAAAAATAATAATGGAGTTCGTTCTTCAAATTCAAAGCATTTTAGGTGTAAAGTAGCTTTTGAAACAATCTGTCCCTACAATTGCTTTTGAAAACATTGCCAAAAATTTAAAAATTGCTACTATAGCAACTTTACACCTAAAAAGTTACGAGGAGTGAGTACCGCCATAGTTAATATTGTTTTCAGCTTTCAAGATCTGCAGTAAGATTTTCAACCGAAATACCTAATTAGGAACTAAACAAATGTTTATCCCCAAATCTACTTCTTCTTCTTCTTTTAATTTAAATATTCTGTTTCAAATCAATGCGTGATTGAGTCAGAAATCATTTAAAGTAATGAATCTATGTTATCAAATAATATCGGACTATCTTTTTCAACTCGGCTGGACCAGGTGAGTAATAACAAAATGATAACGCTTCCAGTCTTCTACCTATGACGCACACATACATCTATCTGCACAATCAGATAGTCTACGCTGTAGGTATATATACATATATTTCTTAATATCTGAACTGTTTTTCCCCCTAAACGTGATACAAATAGCAATCACAACAGTTAAAATAAATAAAAATGTCCACAGTGAGGGGAATCCTTGGCGCAGTTGCCTTATGGGGCGCAAAGTGTTTGCTAGATACTTGTCCACGCAGCTACTGTAGATTATCTAATGTTTGCCGCTGGGAGTTCCAAATGTTTATGCCTCGATAACAATTGTCGTAGATTTTGTTGTAGTCAAAAATCCTCTCAATTTCCGCATTGTACACTTTTCTGTCTGAGTCGCAAAAGCTTTATTGAAGATTCAGATGAGCGTTTTTTGTTCGCATTATCGCATAGATTTTCTACAACATTCTTCAACTCTATTCATTTGCTTAATTTCGGTTTATTATTAAGAATTGTTTTAATTCATAAGTTCAATGTCAAGTCCATGATTATCATCAGCCCGCCGCGACATTAAAAATTCGAAATTCAATTGAATTCATTTGAATCGCTCGCTTGTGTCGCGTTTCATTTTGCATTCAAATTCTTTGATAATTTATAATTACCAAATGTTATATTCGTACGAAATGTGTCCGTGTACAGAATCGCGCCTCGAGTTCGTCGTGTCGATCGAAAGCAAATGCGTATTTGAAGAAATTTTGTAAACAAAAACAATTTTTCGTTCGCTCTCAATTGGAAATTATCAGTGTAGCCGCCTTGTTGTGCCGAGAGACCCATTAACTGGGAGCCTTCTAGAATACTGTCGCTGTCACTATTTGATTGAAAATACTCAATTAGCATTTGATGACTTCATTTCGACATGTAATGTCTGACGTTGCGTCGAAACTAGAAACAAACGATCGCTTAGGCAAACAACTGACCCGAATTGCTAAATATTCACATTAACCTAATGGAAGAGTGGCGATGTGATGAAACATGAAAATTGTGCACTTAATGACAAACATAAAATGTGTCGACGAGAAAATGTCTGCTTGAGAAAGAAGTCTTTCTTGCTGCCACTTACATTTGCTATAAAAACGTGCAAGCGTTTACATTTTGCATTCAGCGGTGCAATGAACTGCTGCACAATATACCGTAAAGTGAGCGAAATTGTCAAGCAAGTAGGATTTCAAAATAGACGACCTTGTCAAATATGCCGCGCATTCTCACACCCGATCCATGGCGCGCGTTGTGGCTGAGAAAATTTTGGCACTGGAAGTGCATTTGTGTGAGTGTATGTGTGTGTGAGATTTTCGACAGATTGTTAAACAATTTAGATTTCAGGCGATTTTGAAATGTTTACTTTTTTCGTTTCATTTATTCAAGAATTATTTTAATAATTTGGATAAATAATTTTTATTTTATTTATTAATTTTCTTAATTTTTTTATTTTATTTATTAATTTTCTTAATTTTTTTATTTTATGTATTTAATTTATTTTATTTATTTGATTTTATTTGTTTATTTAATTTATTAAATTTATATTATTTATTTTATTTTATTTTATTTTATTTTATTTTATTTTATTTTATTTTATTTTATTTTATTTTATTTTATTGTATTGTATTTTATTTTATTTTATTTTATTTTATTTTATTTTATTTTATTTTATTTTATTTCATTTTATTTCATTTTATTTCATTTTATTTTATTTTATCTTATTTCATTTTATTTTATTTTATTTTATTTTATTTATTTTATTTTATTTTATTTTATTTTATTTTATTTTATTTTATTTTATTTTGGTTTTTTTTTTTTTTTATTTTATTTTATTTTATTTTATTTTATTTTATTTTATTTTATTTTATTTTATTTTATTTTATTTTATTTTATTTTATTTTATTTCACTTTATTTTATTTTATTTTATTTTATTTTAATTTATTTTATTTTATTTTATTTTATTTCATTTTATTTTATTTTATCTTATTTTATTTTATTTTATTTTATTTTATTTTATTTTAATTTATTTTATTTTATTTTATTTTATTTTATTTTATTTTATTTTATTTTATTTTATTTTATTTTATTTTATTTTATTTTATTTTATTTTGTTTTATTTTATTTTATTTTATTTTATTTTATTTTATTTTATTTTATTTTATTTTAGTTTTATTTTATTTTATTTTATTTTATTTTATTTTATTTTATTTTATTTTATTTTATTTTATTTTATTGTATTTTATTTTATGTTATTTTATTTTATTTTATTTTATTTTATTTTATTTTATTTTATTTTATTTTATTTTATTTTATTTTATTTTATTTTATTTTATTTTATTTTATTGTATTGTATTTTATTTTATGTTATTTTATTTTATTTTATTTTATTTTATTTTATTTTATTTTATTTTATTTTATTTTATTTTATTTTATTTTATTTTATTTTATTTTATTTTATTTTATTGTATTTTATTGTATTTTATTTTATTTTATTTTATTTTATTTTATTTTATTTTATTTTATTTTATTTTATTTTATTTTATTTTATTTTATTTTATATTATTTTATCTTATTTGATCGTATTTTATTTTATTTTATTTTATTTTATTTTATTTTATTTTATTTTATTTTATTTTATTTTATTTATTAAAAAAAACAATACAAATATAATGTTTAAAATATTCATGAAAGTAATAAATATTTTTAAAATTCAATGTATTGCATTGATTTTAGAATGAAGCATTTGTAGGGAAATTGGTAAAAGAGAAAAAATCGTGGTGAAATTTTTCTTCTTGTTGCAGCAATAGCAGCGATTATGACATGTGACTAAAACTACTGTCACTACTGTCAGATTTAGTACCTCATGCTGCTCCATAAGATGGAGGATGTTCGTTAAATCGCCTCGAAAGTGTTCAGAAAAAGTTTCTAAAGTTTGCGTTATTTTCACTTCTCTTTCAAGAACCTATTCCTCCATATAAATCACGTTGTTTGCTTGTTGATCTGAAATCTTTGGAAAATAGGCGCATCATTAATTCTTTAATGTTTGTCTATGATATCATTTGTGGTAACATCGATTGCCCTAATTTGTTAAGCGTGATTAGCTTTTTTGTTTCAATCAGAACTACTCGCTTAAATAAGATATTTTTTATAAAAAGCTATAGAACAAACTATGCTTTAAATCAACCTCTTGTTAGGTCGCTCCTAGAATTTAATAAATTAGCGTCTTTCAGTGATATTGATTTTTGTATTTCAAAAGAAAAGTTTAAGGGGCCCGAACACTGTAAACTGCGATTTTTCATATGTTTTTTATTTTATTTATTAAAAAAAAACGGACGTTCCGATTTACATGAAACTTTACACATATGTTAATAAATGTTTAGATTACCTTTTTTACTACCTTTTTTAATTCGATTTGCCCCTTTCAAAACTTAAAACGCGATTATCTCGAAACCATGTTTTTTGACCGCGTTGACAGCATAACTGAAAAAGTTTTTATCCGATCGACCTGATTCAAATTGCATTCTATTCGGGAATAGTGTCGCTTCTGCTCGACGTAGCCGTTTTTCGATATATGCCAAACTTTTTTTTTTATAAATAATTTAGTGCAAAATTTTACGCGAAAAAAAAACTTTTTCTTCAAACCATTTTTTTTCTAATCAATATTTTTAAAATCCCCTACGTCAAACAGTAGCCAGTAATGTATATTTCAAGAATCTTTTTTGTTTTTTGCTCTAGGAGGCTCCGTTATGCTGATTTGCTGTCAACGCGACAAGGGTCATTTTAAAAAGACGACATTTTGGATCAGCTACAGAATACAAACATGGCCGCCAAAAAAAAAAAAAGTTGTTTTCGACAATCTAAACAATTATTAACATATGTGTAAAGTTTCATGTAAATCGGAACGTCCGTTTTTTTTTAATAAATAAAATAAAAAACATATGAAAAATCGCAGTTTACAGTGTTCGGGCCCGTTAAAGAACTTGTTTCTAAGTTTTATTCTTAACTAAATTGCCTTTTTTTTTTTAATTTTAAGTGTTAATTCATTTATAGTTTCTAGCCTGTAGATTTTGTATCATTTGGCTTAAATAAATAACCAGCGCAATGCCCGCATGAACTGAACCAGCGCAATGCCCGCATTTATAGGGGTTTCCCCTGCGCGTTGGCTTGTATTAAAAAAAAAAAAAAAAAATCGGGGTCCGGTCGGATCTGGTCAACATGAGGAAGTGGACTTGGAAAAGCTTTTTTATTTAATAAATAGTTCGCAATGTTTTAAAGAGTTTTAAACTTACAGATTTTAGGGAAAATATATTCATAAAGGGACTTAGTGAGCCCATTGTGAGGAGGAGATTGTCGGATCTAACCAACGAAGGGGAAGTAGGCTTGAAGAGTCTACTTTAAGAGATTGAAATGTTAAGAAATCTGTTTTCATCAAAGGACTTCATGAACCCATTGTGGGAGATGACGCTAACGCAGGGAATAACAAGTAGAGATGTCTTTTTGTTTTATTGAGAGTTTAACCCTCATTAGATCGGGCAATTTTATATTTAATTAGCTCATAGTGTCAAAAATGACACTACATACTTACAGTCTAATTTATACATTTACCTGTGGAGATCCCAAACGATTTGACAGTAGAGTTTTTTTTAAAACATTTTTATTATAACTCATTAATTTAAAACAAGTTCAATGTTAATAAAAACGTGTATATGCATTTCAATTCTTATACATTTAAATATATGGTTTTTCTTCCAAGTTACTTCGAAGTTTGGTTACAACTATTGCATATCGCAATTTTTATATGATGTTGAGTGCACACGAACCTATCGCAACAGTCACACTTGTTACTCTGCAAATTTGCAGAAATTTTATATGGGCAATAAAAACATCGACCACGTTTTTTAGCTTTTGGTGTTTCCGGAAGAGGTTTGTTTTGAATTCGAAGTACAGCTAATTTTGCATTTGAACTCAAAGGCAATGATTTCCTCGCTTGAATGTGAGGTTGAACGAGTGCCTCCCCTAAGTCTTTCAAAAATATACGTCGGCGGAATTGCTTCTTTCTAATGTTCCATTGTGGATTTATTTCTGTGTGTACAACAAACGCGTTATAAGCTGACACATCCATCATGTTACAGAAGACGGTAAATGGCCAACGATTAGTTTTGCGTTTGCAAGTATAAGTATGCACTAATTGATCCAAAATATCAACGCCGCATTTTGTACTATTATAATCTAAAATGACTTGAGGCTTCTTGTGGTCTTCATTGCTAATTTTTTTGTCATTGTGCTGGGTACTTAGCAACGTTACTATGCGATTCCATTTGGTAATGTGGCTCCAAGCGAATGGCCGAAAGCAAATCGCGATGCACCAACGGGCTCTCTTTTCATATCTAACAGTAGTGGTGGATGAAATAATTTGTTCTTACGAACCGTTCCAATTATTGTTATATTCCTCATTTTCAATTATTTAGCCAGGTCATAGGATGTAAAGAAGTTGTCACAGGTGACATTACGACCTTCAAGATCTTTCACTAAGTCAAGAGCAACGCGTTTGCCCTGGTTAACTTCGGGTCTACAGTTTAGAGCCCGACCGGTATAAATTGGTAGATTCCATGCATAATAAGTGCGACTGCCACCTGTTTTATCCCGTACTTATCGGGCTTTGAGGGAATGTATTGACGGAAGGGGCAACGGCCACGAAAACCGATCATCATTTCATCCACGGTTACGTTTTCTCCGATGGTATACATCTTTTGTAAGTTATTATTCCACTTGTCATACAACTACTCTTATTGGAGCCAGTTTGTCACGAAGGCGACGTTCAGCACGACCAGATTTATTGTCGAAGCGTAATGTGCGCAATATAACCTTGAATCGCGTCAAAGGCAAGCTTCAGGAAAGACATTCGTCAGAAAATAATAACCCTTTGATAGTCGAAACTTAGCTCGTAGCTCATCTTCATCAATTCTCTTCCAATCATCTTTATAAATACCCAGTCCTTCTATGTTTATCATTTGAAGAATTATGCCCTCAATGGGCTGGAAAAACAAACCATCGCAGCGAGTATTTGCATATGCCGTTGGTACAGGTTTGCACCTCATTAGGTTTGCCAAACCTAGACGCCCAGTCGGCCTTGGTTGATCAGAGTATTGAATTGTATGGTCTTTTGACCAAAACAAAACCTCAGGGTCTAGTTCTGCATTTATTCTGGTATCCATCGGCAAGTTATTAATAGACTCTGTATCTGAATCAGCGCTTCCATTGTCACTGTCTTTCATTTGTTCCGGAGCATTATCGTCATCACCATCAGAAGACAATAAATCTTCTTCCTCGCTACTTCACAAATCGTTGAGCGCTTGCTCTATTTCACTTTTTGAAAGCTTTACATGGTTCATTGTTCACTATTCGAAATTATGATACACACTGAATAAAAACGTGTTCGACAAAATGTCCATTTTATTTTGAAAAGGCAACTAGATTTCTTCTTGAATTTGAATTTCGTGCAAGTGTCATTTTTGACACTGTTGACTAATTCGTTACACTTCCTGCATGGTTAAAACTACTGATCCAAAAAAGGTTTGCTTGACACAAAATTAAAGTTCCTATAAAAAAAAACAAAGTCGAGAAAGTTCCGACCGATTGTATTTAACACAAAAAAGTTATGAGCCTTTTTTAATGAAAATAGTGTCAAAATTGACACTAAAACTAATTAGGGTTAAATTGTTTTCAACTAACAGATTGAACGACTTACATCCAATAGCAGATGCAACTATGGTCGAACGTGTCCTTCTCGACCTCTTCCCAATCTTCTAGAAAGTGGTTCTTCAGTGGCTTATTCAGGGGGGTAGTTTTTGGGGGTTGACACCATCCCGAAAAATTAGGGCCGAATTAAAACTACATACAAATTAAAAGACAACATAAACGCTTCTGAATATTAAAGAGTTACTTTTTGAAACCCCCACAATAGTTTCCCCTGTTGGTCACTCAAGTTTTAGAATTTTTTTTGTCCACTGCACTAACCAAGATAGAGAAATAAGAGCCATGATCTCAATTGACAGCTCTATGACAAAAAGCAAGCACCAGGCGCGGATTCAGAAAAATATTTCGGGGGGGGATTTCAAAAAGTAATTCTTTAATAATTGTAAAATGTCTTTTAATTTGTATGTAGTTTTATAGGCGATCCAAATATTTCGGGGGGTTTCGACTCCCAAAACACCCCCCTGAATCCGCCACTGGCAAGCACAGTTCAAAGACTTTTCACAGATCTGACTCAAAAGCATTGCTTCCTTTTTTTATAAAGCCCCATCGAACTCCTTTAGCTTGAACCAGCTGCAGGGTATGAATGAGTCGAACTTAATCCTTAAAAAAAAACGTATTTATTGTTTACATTGATTTAGTTTAAATCGAGCCAAACTCGTTTACAGTGTGTTCAACAATAAACGTTATTCGCTTATTCGGTTAACTTTTAAGTAAACATTTACCGGTACTGCAAAATATCTTAAAACCACTTCCACGTTTGTTAAGAGGTGATCTGAATGCTATGCAGAAACAGGAAACGTTGACGACGAAGCAGGAAGAGGCCGAAACCCCACCACTTTCAAGCGGCAGGATAAAATCATCGTTGGGCATTTTGAAAGAAACCCAACGGTCAGTCTGAGAAAAGCAAACAAAATATTATCGGAGAAGGGTTTGATATATCCTTAAATACGATTCGCCACAGGCTTCAACAATCAGGCATAAAACGTAGCGGTACTTTGTCGAAATCGTTGCTTTCAGAAAAGTTGAATTTGAATTGAAAAGTGTCTTCAGTCGGCTTACACAAATATCGACCGTGATTGGACCAAAGTGATATTTGTAGATGAATCAACTTTTGTGTTGTTTAATACAAAGAGACATGTTTGATTGAAAAAAGGTCAACAAATTATTTAACGAAGTGAAAAGCATCTCCAGAAGGTTCATGTGTATTATGGATGCTTCTCCGTCCAAGTATTAGGCGTTCTAAAGTGTTTCACCGGAAATTTAAAAGCAGTTAGAATGCTGAAATTGTACGAGGATTGCTTATTGAAGCCTGCTGAAAAATTATATTAAAAAAATTACACCGATTGGATACTACAAGAAGATAACGACCCGAAACACAAAATTAAACTATGCGCTAAGTGGAAAGAGGATCACGACATTGCAACTTTGGATTAGCCCTCACACCTCACAGTCACCAGATGCAAATCCCATAGCAAATGTTTAGGCTATAATGAAAGCTAAGATATCAAAAAAGAATATAAAATCATCAAAACATTTTATTAGATTTCTTAAAAGAACGTAGAGGTCTCTTTCCGTGGAATATGCTGAAATTTTGGCTGCCAGTTGTCGCCAAAGATGTCACGCTATTATAGACTATCCAGGAGATTGGACCCTATATAAAGCATTCTGTCGAAACTTATAATAATAAATAAAACAAAACCTATAATAATAAATAAAACATTTTTTTAAATAAATGTAATGTAAACTTGTGAGATAAGAACGTTTTTTGTTAACACACTGTATTTATTTCATCATATTTGGGGAATTCCAGGAATTGAAAAACTTTGCACAATTGTTTTTTATATATAACTTCATACATATTGATGTAGACGAGCTGATTGGACTTCTCATCGTCGGGGCGAAATTGTATACTAAGACAAATCACATCAGTGAAAGCGATAACAGTTTTATTGTTGATATTTTTCTCTCACTTTGACAATCAGCTAATGCTGCTATGATTATTTTGTTTTCTAAACAGAAAACGTCACAATAATTCATAATCATGCAGTTTCAAATGCGCCATTAACGAAATTCCGCAAACGCGACAAATGGTCCGAGGCGGATGGGGAAACGCGTCTCGATAGAACTTTCGCTGTAGCGGAATATTCATTAAAAAAAAAGAAGACTGATGCGACAACAATGAGACGCAATTAAAAATATAAATAAATGTTATACAACTGCAAATGAAATGAATTTGCTGGCTTCAAGTGCAGCCGAAGCTTAATCGAGAGCGATCTTCAGGCGTTCGTATGACGGTGCTGACTGTGTATTGTTGCACTGGAAGAAACTACTCGGGTTAGCATCGGCAAGATAATGCAAAGGGATTGTTATGAAGTGGAATTGGTAGTAGTTGATTGGTAAAAGTAGATGTTTTGAGTATTAAAAAGTTTTTAGTACGGGTGAGGATTTGACTGAATAATTGTTGTTCCATTGAAATGATTTTTCTTTAACTTTGGAACTGGATTTTCTTGCGAATGCTCAAACTTCTGTTGGCCAAAGGCTAAAGACTTAACATTCCAGCAAAATAGAAGAACAGAAACCTAGAGAACATTTAAGTTACATTTTAATATGTCACCAAAGCCAAAGTCTAATAGAAGTCAATCGAATAGTTAATTGAACCTTCGACACTCTATGACAACTTTGTAACAAACTTCCATTTCTTTAGTTGAGTTCAAATTTTTTTGATTAAAATTAAATAACTTAAATTTAAAAAATTTAAAATACGTTTTGTTTTGTATAAAATACGCAACTGACCTTTTTTTAGTGTATTTCAGTGTGTTTGCGTGCATGTATGCCACACATATGTATATCTATATATATACACAGTCAAGGTCAATATTGTGTTGGCATTGTTTGGGGTTAATCGTGCGACTGATAAGCAGCTCTTGAGCAATTTTCAAGTGCAAGTTTATGTTTCATCAAGCTGAGGAAAATGACAACAATATGCTTAATTAATTATAATTATTAGTCATGTATGGTGTAAGTCAGTAAAAATATAGAAAGAAGAAAGAAAATATAAAGAGAAGACTCGGCAAATCAATGTCGATGAGTAAAAATTGTTTCTCCTAAATGCATGAAAGCTAAACTTGTGAACTTAAGAGTTTGCTTTGAAAATTGTCTTAGCTACTAATTGTCAGACATGGTTAGGTTGGGTTAGGTAGGGAAGGGTGTGTGCGTCCCGAAGGCAGCACTTCCACTCGGAGGCCAAAATGGCCCATTGTGAATCCCTTCTTGGAAGGTTCTGGAGCTAGCCAGTGGCTCTTACTCCGGGGCAACCCAATTCGACCTCTTGATGAAGGAGAGTAGATCCGAAATTTCAACTATTGCCGCGCAAACCAAGTCTGCCAGGAACCTTGACCTCAAGGTACGGAGACGGCGTACCTGCAGAGCCGGGCAGTGGCACAGGTAGTGTTGGATCGTTTCCACTTCTTCTTCATCTCCACAGCTTCTGCAGATATCACTGGACGAGAGAAGAAATCAGACATATAGACGGACAATTCTTCAGTTTATACTTTTTACTCACATTAATATATTTGCAGATTTGAGAATGTGAACCCTAGAGGGTCCAATTTCTCAAACACTCAGGCTAAATTGCCCAATTTGCTTAGGATTAAAGAGGAAAAAGGTAATAGAGGAAAGTGAGGTGGGGTTAAAGAAAGAAAGCAGTAGAGAAGGGACGAACTAAACGAATTTCCTGAATTCTTTAATAAATGTCAAGACATCGCGTAGGCTTTATAGCTCCCAATTTCAAGGTGAATATACATATACTCAGGCAATGTAAGTAAAGCACGATTTTACACTCTACATTCAGCAGTAAATTTCGAACCCTTTTTGAATTTAATTCAAAATTGTTGGAACTAATTATAATAATTTTTCAAAATATTATTTGTAGATCTGAAATCGATTCGCATTGCATTGTGAAAAGGTTAGAAACATTTGACACATTTGACACTTAAAATAAAATCCACAAATAAATAAATATTTGCACCACTGGCCCTAATCTTTCGATGGTCTCAGTCACTGTCGAAGCCGGCTTGAGAAGAGCGAGTGAAAACCAGAGAGCTAGAGCAGTGATGGGCGACGTGTTATCAGCCATTCGAGTAGTAAAGCAACACAGAGAATCACATGAACTGCTGGAGCACGTGATAGCGCTGCAGATTAAAGTCCTCAACAGCAAAACATTTTAATTTTGAATGACTGACTTCAAGCGTAACACGCCCCTTCAGATGCGTCAATGCTAGATTCAGCGTGAGGCGCACACACGACGCGTCGTATGGAAATATAAAAAAAAATTTATATAAATGATCTGCATGTAGGAGCATGAAAGACAGCTGCGTATATAATAAATAATCATTTGGCGTAGCAATTAATAGTCAAACTAATTGTTTTTAATTAAAATAGTTTAAATGAGTCTGAAACGCCCAGAAGAAGATGTGAACAGTATGGAGAGGAATTAAGGCTTAAATATTTTATATATACTTGTACATAGTTATGTGATCAAAGTCACCTCGACAGTTGTGTGTTCATTTCTATATACACTGATATGTACGAGTATGCACAACAATTTACAAAAATATTCAATTCAATATTAATTCAACATTGAAAGCAGTTAACATTGAAAATTGGAAGAAAACAATGTCCGCGGATTGTGCCTACGGTGACTAGAGTGTAAATATATCCACCAAGATCGACTCACAAACTTCTTCATCTTGTTCTACATTATCTACTTGTTTTCAAATTTCCCTGCACAGTGGGTACTTTGTGCAATTTAGTGTTAACATTTTTGTAATCTATTGTTGCAGTTATGCGCTTTAATTGAAAACGCTGCCAACTGTATTGCAATGTCGTAATCTAGCGAGAGTGAACTCAAGTATTTGCATATGAAGTGCATTTACACATAAAGTACATATTTACATACATACAAACATACATCTGTGTGCACTTATTTATTTATTTAAAGGCAATGTGACCGCATACGAGGACGCCAAGTATTTTTTTTTCCACACTTACATAACACTCAGATTTCATTAAAAACTTTCTGCCTATTCGAATAATTGCTTAATTAATGCACAATGTTGAATGAAAAACTAAAGCAAAAGAAAGTGTAGTAAAATTTTAATGAATCATAAAGTGCAGGCAAATTCTGATGTAGTAATTTTCATGTATGCATGAAAACTAAAAAAAAAGAAAAGGCAATGAGAACTAAAAAATTCTGATATGAATAATCAATTTTATTGTTTATAAATATTATGCAAAATTAAACAATTATTAAAACCAAAAAATTTAAAATAAAATTGTTTGTTTTTTGCTTCTATATGAAAACAAAATTATTTGTGAGTACTTTGTTTGGGGAAATTGAAAGAAATTTAACAATTTGAAAAAAAGTTTTTAATTTCTTTTAACCCAAGCAATTCTGATATGAATAATTAATATTATTGTTAAATATTATGCAAAAATTACACAATTATTGAAACGAAAAAAATTTAAAATAAAATTGTTTTTTTGGCTTCTATATGAAAGCAAAATGATTTGTGAGTTTATTTGAGGTTTGAGAGAATAAAAAAAGACCTTAAGGTTTGCTTTTTTTATTCCTCAACTTGACCCCTTAAGTTGGCCTTTTCAACCCTCAATAAATCGCAGTCCCTTCAATATCAGCTGTGGGGCCCCATCATGGAGGTAATGAAAAATTAGGTAAACCTTTATTCTCAAACTTCGAAGAGGTATGAATTCTATAATGGTTCGCACTTGCCTTCACTAAGCTATCGGATTACATATAATGATCAGGAAGGTACATAGGTAGGTATATAAAAGTAAATGTGACGATTAGATAAGATTAGATTAGATTAGATTAGATTAGATTAGATTAGATTAGATTAGATTAGATTAGATTAGATTAGATTAGATTAGATTAGATTAGATTAGATTAGATTAGATTAGATTAGATTAGATTAGATTAGATTAGATTAGATTAGATTAGATTAGATTAGATTAGATTAGATTAGATTAGATTAGATTAGATTAGATTAGATTAGATTAGATTAGATTAGATTAGATTAGATTAGATTAGATTAGATTAGATTAGATTAGATTAGATTAGATTAGATTAGATTAGATTAGATTAGATTAGATTAGATTAGATTAGATTAGATTAGATTAGATTAGATTAGATTAGATTAGATTAGATTAGATTAGATTAGATTAGATTAGATTAGATTAGATTAGATTAGATTAGATTAGATTAGATTAGATTAGATTAGATTAGATTAGATTAGATTAGATTAGATTAGATTAGATTAGATTAGATTAGATTAGATTAGATTAGATTAGATAGATTAGATTAGATTAGATTAGACTCGATTCGATTCGATTCGATTAGATTAGATTAGATTAGATTAGATTAGATTAGATTAGATTAGATTAGATTAGATTAGATTAGATTAGATTAGATTAGATTAGATTAGATTAGATTAGATTAGATTAGATTAGATTAGATTAGATTAGATTAGATTAGATTAGATTAGATTAGATTAGATTAGATTAGATTAGATTAGATTAGATTAGATTAGATTAGATTAGATTAGATTAGATTAGATCAAATTAGATTAGATTAGATTAGATTAGATTAGATTAGATTAGATTAGATTAGATTAGATTAGATTAGATTAGATTAGATTAGATTAGATTAGATTAGATTAGATTAGATTAGATTAGATTAGATTAGATTAGATTAGATTAGATTAGATTAGATAGATTAGATTAGATTAGATTAGACTCGATTCGATTCGATTAGATTAGATTAGATTAGATTAGATTAGATTAGATTAGATTAGATTAGATTAGATTAGATTAGATTAGATTAGATTAGATTAGATTAGATTAGATTAGATTAGATTAGATTAGATTAGATTAGATTAGATTAGATTAGATTAGATTAGATTAGATTAGATTAGATTAGATTAGATTAGATTAGATTAGATTAGATTAGATTAGATTAGATTAGATTAGATTAGATTAGATTAGATTAGATTAGATTAGATTAGATTAGATTAGATTAGATTAGATTAGATTAGATTAGATTAGATAGATTAGATTAGATTAGATTAGATTAGACTCGATTCGATTCGATTCGATTAGATTAGATTAGATTAGATTAGATTAGATTAGATTAGATTAGATAAGATTAGATTAGATTAGATTAGATTAGATTAGATTAGATTAGATTAGATTAGATTAGATTAGATTAGATTAGATTAGATTAGATTAGATTAGATTAGATTAGATTAGATTAGATTAGATTAGATTAGATTAGATTAGATTAGATTAGATTAGATTAGATTAGATTAGATTAGATTAGATTAGATTAAATTAGATTAGATTAGATTGGATTAGATTAGATTTGATTAGATTAGATTAGATTAGATTAGATTAGATTAGGTTAGATTAGATTAGATTAGATTAGATTGGATTCGATTAGATTAGATTAGATTTTGGATTTGGACAACACCTGCCCGAGACACTGCGACCAAGTAATGCATGTCATGTCCCTCTACGTTACTGGAGAAGTTTTGTCCTTCAATATTATCTAGAAACTCCTTTAGTTTCCTTAAATTCATTTCAGACAAATCTTTAGTCTTTATTACCTCCTTCCCTAATAATCCCTTTCTTGCGTGTATTAAGGCAGGGCATTCAGTTATGATATGTACAGAAGTCTCTTCCTCTTCCATACAAAATCTGCATAGCTCACTCTCCATTAGTCCCAGACGCGCCCTATGCATATTTAGCAGACAGTGTCGCTTAGCATCCCCGTCATGATCTTGAGCTCCTTTCTGCTTAGGTCTATTAAGTACTTAGATTTCCTTTCCGAGTAAGCTGGAAAGAAAACCTTGGAGCATCGTTGCCCCCATTGTGTTCGACCATTTATGGTTTGCTCGATTAATTAATTCCTGTTTAATTAATAATTAATTAATTCTGTAATGGGACTTGCTAACAACTATGATTGGTTCAGGTCCGTAGGGCCGGCTAGCAGCCCCATCCTTTGCCAACTGTCCGCTTCCTCATTACCAACGTGCCCACAGTGCGCAGGGATGCAGTGTACTATCACTTGGTTTTCCTTTGAGAGACTTTGGAGAATATTTGCTGTATCCCAGACCAGTTTGGAGTCAAATGTCATCGAGCCCAGGGCCTTCATTGCCGTCTGGCTGTCTGACATTATGATTATCCTTTTCCTTCTAACATTGAGCGTTAGTATTTTCCTGGCACACACATTTATGGCAAAGACCTCAGCCAGAAACCAGAGTTAAAGATTCCGGCCCCAGTTCCTTCTACCGATTTGGACCCATCGGTGTACCAGACAATGTCATCACACGTGAGACTGATCTTTTTATCAGCTCAGTCCAACCTGCGAGGTAGCTTTTTCTGAAGATTCTAACAATACAAATAATAAGCATCTTAAAACTTTGATTGCCTTTAAAAAATTATACGATAATCATACTTGAAATACCCAACCTTCAAAGCCAAATTTTACATTTTTATGAACAGGACTTCTTAAAAATAACAAAGTATGTATTTATTTTTTGACAAAACTGATTAATTGTATTCAAGATAGTCCCGTTCGAACTCAATACAGTCAATACAATTTTTACCGTTTGAAAGCATGTGGAATAAGTATTTTAGATCAGACGCCACAAGCCTTTTGATTGATTTCTACTTACTCAAAACAACTTTCTTTCATGGGTAATTGACATTTAAAAAAACATAAAAGTCACACGATGCCAAATCAGGCACTGGTAGATGGTAAAAAATAAATACGGTTTTTAGTTAAAACATCAGTTACAACTGTCATTCGATGAGATGGATTTCTGAGCCATTTTCGGTCATCAGTGCAGACATTTTCCGATAGCTCGAAAGTTTGATTGAAATGCAATCAATTAATGTTTTGAAGATGGTTAATTTTCAATTTGCATGAATTTCAATGAAGCTTTTAGCTGGTCTTTGATCATTTCGTGTACACTTTTAATCGAAATGACGGCGATCATAGATTTTAGTTAGACAAAAAGTTAGTCATCATTCATGTTCTCACAATGGTTTTTAAATCGCTTGAACCACTGACAAACATGGCCAAAAGATAAACAGTCATCAGCATACACTTGGTTTATCACTTAAAATATTTCAATGCAAGTTTTGTCGAGTTTAATACAAAACATTATATTGGCTCTATTTTGTTCTAACGACACACACATACTGTCACTTCGAAGGTAAACTTTCAGTAAACTGAATGTCATGAATTTTTGACTGGAAATAGGAGGAGAATGAACTTTTCCTATACATAATTTTTACTTTGGATTCTATACACAATTATAGCCAATTTTACTCCATTACTATTAGTTAAGAGTGGCACAACATTAGACTAATTTTCTATTAACGTGTATCCGCTTCTAATACAGACATGAACTACGAAGCTTGAATGCTTCAATATTGAAATAATCAATCATATAAACATTTCACACTGACATCAATGGAAAATATTTTCTTTGATGTTATGTCGACTTCAACGATTCATGTGCTTTGTAGTTCTTCAATAGTTGACAGTCAAAAACACGCATCATCAATGCAAATCAAGCGTGAATTTGGCAACGGCGTCAAACATTTGTTTAAACTATAAAATAAACAATTGGACAGTGTATCCGTAAACTTCATGAATCACTGACTGTGTTGCTTTACTTTGATGCAAACTTGTGCCCGTTTTTCAAAAGTAAAAATTTTAAAAAGTTTGTGAGCAAATTTAAGCTTTTTTCATTTAATTGCTTTTGCTGCTAAGAGAGATTAACACGATTTAATATTGCAAGTTAATTGTTCGAACAACTACATTTTTACTACAATGTGCGATAGAGAAATTTTGAAGCATTTCAACTTCATACATTTTCATCGCTGACATTTAGCAAAAGCGCCAGTAGACTGTAGGCATTGTTCATGGTCTATAAAATAATTAAAAATAATTTAAAAAATTACAATAAAAAGTACAGTAAATGATTTGTTTAATTTCGTGCCAACCTTTGAAAAAATGGGCAACCCAATTTCGAAAAAGCCGCCTGCGCGCAAAATCAACGGCTGGCTCAGAGATCCCATGGAGAACAGCACCAGGCGACGATTTTTGCGCGACAGGCGCGTCCAGTTGGCGCTGAAGAGGCAATGTTCCAGTTGTTTGGCGCGGGTGGTTACCATGTTGGCATAGTAGCAGGGAATGAAGATCTGCAAGCACATGGACATCACATACAGCAGCATCACGGAGAAGTCGCCCGGATTTTTTTGTACCTGCAATGAAAGCGCAACGACAAGTGTCACAAAGAAGCGATTTTGTTGCTCGTTGTGCGCTTACACTCTGCAAACGATAGATGGCAAAGCACAGCACAAAGGATGTGAGCAGAATCTGTACCAGTATGGGCAGCGAAATGATGCGTTCACAGTGCGCAGCATTGCTGAAAGACACAAAAAGGCAAAAACTTAATGCCAAAAAAAAAATTAAAAATTTGTACCGACCGTCTGATGCGCTGATGCTGCTTCATGATGCTCACCAGCTCGACAGTGATTTGCTCGTCGCTGGCGTTATCGCCCTCGTTGGCCAGTAGCTTCAGACGCATGCCGATCACGTCCAGACTTGTGGTCAGGTGCAGCAGCATAAAGCTGTTTAGCAAGTCCAGATGTATGTTGCACAGACAGGTGAAGGGCAGCGTCAAAAAATCGTAGCCGAACGTGCACCAGAAGTAGCGCTCGCGCCATGCTTCCGGCACCCAGTAGCTGAACGGCAGATGCTTAGTTTTCATGAACGGGGCAACCAAGAACGCCGACAAGGCCGAATTGATGCTCACGCCAACGTAGCTGACGTAGATCCTGCCGAAGGTGGAATGCATGCGTTGCCACATGCAACGTTCCTCGCTGGTGCGCAGTGCGAAGGCATCGCTGGTTGCCCATTCGTGCAGTAGCTGCACTGCCAGACGCTCGTACCACCAAATGTTGAGGATTTTCAGCACGAGGCCCGTTTCGGTGAGAGCGTAGCCCAGCACCTGGGCAGCGTGATCCAGATTGTCGGTCCAGAGCACGTCCAGCCACATGAGCACAGTGATGAACAACGTCAGCGTGGTGTGCAGCAGCAGCTGGTAGCAGCGCCAGTAGCGCGGACAGTCCTCATGGGACTGATTGGCGCTCATTTTGGGCCAGAGACCGACCACAGTGAGGACGCGTGTTATTTGATGCAACTTTTCAATGTTGTCGAAGGACATGTTGGCGCGTCATTGAGTAATTCCGATGAGCCCGTTGGACTTTTTATGACTTGTAGCTGTGGCTGTTGCAGTGCACTGTGCAAGACAGTCATTAAAATGCAATTACAAAAGTGAGTGGGCGGGGCAATTCAAAATTGAAATTATGGTGAAAATTGATTGTTCACTCGATGACGCGCGAAGCCGATCTTAGTGACTTGTTACATGGTGCAGTCTTTTGAGCAGTGCTGACCCCATGCAGAAATATATCTCCTGGGGGTTCATTCCCGAGTAGAGAATAAAAAGAAGTGAGAACAGTAAACATAACAGACAACTAGGGAGTATAACGAAGTCTGTAGAATGGAATAGACTTTGATGGAGTTTATTGCACTGAGACCAGAAGTGATCTATTGTGACCCCTACAAGTTGTTAGAGAACATCCCTTGATCCACCCACTTAATGGAGCTTAGCAACTCACGGAGGTTAAGGTGGTTGATGTTCTCTTTTTGTAAGCCAGAACTGTCCCAGGGAACGCATTCTGCAATGACAACTCGCATCGCTGTGTACTTAGTATAATTTGTTCGGGAATCTCCTCTGTTATTTCACAGTTTCTTCAGTCTACAGTGTCCACTTCGAAGACCGGTGCCCGGTCTAAGCTGGGTTTTCCTTAGTTTGAGGCATTCTTTACTACATTGGGGTTTATAACCTTTAAACCTTTATAAAGATTTTCGACTGCCTAAGACCCGAGACGCTAGAACAGTGTTTTGAGCTCCTGGTTCTTTTCTCTAGTCTTAGTGGCTCTGCTATGGCGCTTTTTCCCCAGTCCAATCAAGAGCTACGTTCCAAGAGGGGTCAGGAACAGAACTATCTGCCTCCTCGTATCCGTCAATTCTTCGTCCTGGAACCTGGAGAATCTTGACCTAGTTCTCTATGCCCAGTACATTTAATGCCTCTATGCCTTCCAGCACTAACCCTGAGGTTATTATTATTTTTATTTGGCGGGGAAAATATCTATTGTGCCCCCCTTCTTGCCCTTCACAGTTCGTTTGTGAGTCCAGTATCGAAGAAGATTCTTAGTATGTTTCCTAAGCCTCTGGAAACCTAGTCCGAACCTGGTATAATATTTAAAATCACCCAGATGCTTTTTTCGTATGTGTATTGCAGTTTCATTTTCCTGCAAACAGAACCTACAGCGTTCGTTCACCCTGATACCTAGTTTGGTTAGACGATAGTTTAGTCTACAATGCCCTGTCAATATAAATGTGATAATTCTTAGATTATCCTTTGAGAGACTCATACATTCCTCGAACCTTTTCTTATTGTAAGATCCAATAACCATCTTGGAATGTTCAAGGCCTGATTGATTTTCCCAGTATTGATTCCGGATGATTATCTCGTCTTTCCTGGAAAGGATGGATAGTGTTCCTTTACCTAGACCACAGAAGGGTTCTGGGCCAACGAAGGGGATAGATGTTCCTTTTCTTGCAAGTTTGTCGGCTTGCTTATTCTCATCAATACCGGCGTGACCCGGAACCCAGATGACCCATACCTGATTGTAACGGCCAAGTTTGTTCAGCTTTTCAAGGCATTCCGACATCAGTTTCGAGAATACCTGGTAGGATCTTGATATCTTGATTGCCGCTTGGCTGTCTGGCAGGAACCCTGAGGTTATCTCAGATGAGATTAGTGCCTTGATGGCTGCTTGACTATCGGAAAAGATAACAACAAAGTCTATAGTCGATAGTCTTTCCTCTTAACGTCTACGAAATTGACTCTAAAGACTCAAAGGTATAGGATTTTGGGCAGTTTTCAGTGGATCAAAACTGTTTATATGTGATTATGGTAGTAAAAGAAAAAATGTCCACACACATTTCAGAACTTAAGGGTTAAATAAAAATGCCAATTCAGCAATTAGTGTGACTACTTGTGGCAGCTGAGATTTGATTGGTTTATGGCGCAAAGTATTCATTAAAATGTCATTACATAAATGTAGAGGGTGGAATTTTTAATACAAAGATGATTTTGAAAATTGATTATACAACGAATTTCCAATTAATATGCAGTCAAACAGCTGCTAAGCAATTTGTTTTCAGTATAAAACTTTCATAATTGAGAAATGTCGGAATGTGACAGTTAAAAGCAATAAGAGGACTTTTTAGTTTTTGTAAATCTTTGCAATTTGAAACAGTTTACAGTTGAAATTTTGAATCTTTTATGCTTCGCCGCAACTTAACTGAAGCCTATTTATATTCGAGAGTTCCATTGCTTTTGCCATAACTGACCAGCAACACTGACATTTATGGCGCCGACACATTCATGGCTTTCATATCTTTACAGTTTTAGTGCTTTCAAGATAATATGTGTGTGTGTGTATGTGTCTGTGCAGCAAGCTTAATTACTCCCGCAAAGTGTCCGAAATATGCAGGCACTCAGATATTAGCATCGACGCGTCGCGTTGTTATGACGTTCCGACGTGAGTGGGTTGTGTGGTGCCAAAAATGATTCCCTCGTTGCGGCCACTTGTTGTTGGCTGGCAATATGCGTTTCATTTGAGTGTGTGTTATTGTTGTTGGTGCTGATAGTGTTTGTTGTTATAAAAATTGGCGCTTAACGAGCAACGTTGCCTGCCACTCGCCATTATGTTGCTGGCAGCATGGCTGCAGTTGCAATTGCCGTTGCGATGGCCCGTTGCGATTGTCTTTGTTGCCGCTGTCGTAATTACGGCATATACTGTTGTTGCTGCCAATGTGGTAGTGTTGGTGGCATATTTAAAGCACCATTGCCGGACTGCAGTGGCTGCAGCTGATTACGAGGCGGCGCGCTAATTGTGCCATATTTTCACTGAACGCTAAAAATGGCGATTGCGTATGTGTGCGAGAATGGGTGCTGCATGGACATATTTAAGCACTCATGTATGGCTGTCTTGGGATATGCATTGCATTGCATTGATGGTGTTGTTGTTATAGAGCAGTTGTCCAAATACAACACTAGAGAACAGTTCGAAAGACCATGAACAAAGTGGTTGCATATTTTTCAATATTTAATGCTCAACGCAATGTCCAATGACATCCTAAAAGTATACTACGGAATGTTCATGTTCACTGAGTGCTATTACCAAGAAGCACACATTGTCGCAGTTTGGATAAAATTAATGTTATATGGCGTTCAAACTGACGACTTAAACGTGTTTAATGTGCTTAAACAAGTTAAATGAACAAAACCAGTTCGAAAACCTGTTCACTCACATGCAATTGTTGTTGGAAATTAAACGTGTTAAACCATTTAACATGTTTTGAAACGAAATTAACGCAAGGTTGCATCCGAAAGCTTTCTATGAAAAAGCTTTTTTGTCAACTGAACACAGCGCACACCCTAAACACAAACCAGAAAAAAACATCCCTACAGATTCAGCTGTCAATTTATCACAACAAAACCAAACAAACATTGAAAATGTGAAAATTTTGAAATATATAAAAATTATCGTTTTGCTCGCACTGCTTTCATTCTATTCATCGCCTTTTTGTGGCATCTGAATACAAGGCGTCTAATATTGAATGAAGTTGAGTACGATGCCGTGGTTTATGAAATATGCGCCAATATTTCGCTCGAATTATGCTCCCAGCACATCAGTTTACAAAAATATTTGTTTGTTGTGTGTAAACAAACTGCTGTCAAATTAAACTTCATTGAGCAGTCTGGACGGTTGTGTTCAACAAAAAGCTCTTTTTACTTAAACTAGTTTAAATGAGTCAGTTTGAACGCAATATTAAAATGAAAGATCAATGCTCACAAACAGATGGTCGATGTCTGTCCAACTACTGAATAGATTAATCTGAATAGATAAATCGAATCAAATAGGGCAGTTTCCTATGTGGGTGTGAAAGTCCCTACGTCATTGAATTTTACTTTAAGAAGCATTTTTAAAAACCTGATCGTTGAACAATGGCGAGTGGCATCTTCCATAAAAACTTCAACTTCAAGTTTAAGTAAATATTGAAAAATTTTTGATCTACATATAATCTCATCGAAACTTTACCTGAATGTTGAAATTTGAATCGTTTTTTCTTCACCAAAACTAGACTGAAGTCTATTTATATCCCGGAATTTCATTAGTTTTGCTATAACTGACCAGCAATCAGCCGATCGCCACATATTTAATAACATTTGAAATTATGGCTAAAGGTGGCGTGCAGGGGGAGGGGCACATAACATTTATTGATCTCTTATTCTTTTTTGCTCAGTGTTGTCAGATCAGGAGATTTCCTCCTTTTCTCTTAGACGAATTTTTAGGAGGAAGAATTATTTAGGAGAAAGTTTAGAAGATTTTCATTTTATGTTAGGGACTTTTTCGGATCCTTAGTGGATTTTTGGGAGATTTTCCGATAACAAAGTGTAATGTATGGAGAACACTAACAACAAAACTTATTTTGCCAAGTATTTTAATAGTCAAAGCACTTTCTGTGTTTCATATATTTGAGCTTAGAAAATGTAAGTTCGTGTCTATTTTGTTTATGTTTGTCTCGTTCTAACTTATTGCTTTCAAAATGCTTCAAAGTGTATAATCGCAGAATAAACAGTTTGTTCTGTGGTATAATTTATGTAATGAATGAAACAAGTTTCCAAAAGCGAATTTCATATCGATGTAATTTTTTATATTTTTTGATTGTTTTAAGTTGATGCTAAACTGATGCTGAATGACTAAATAGGTTGCAATAAAAAAATATTTATATATTTAGGAACATATACTTTTGCAACACGGCGATCCCTTACTTGGCGATAGTAGACTTGATTTACGGTTTGCCCCGATGGAACAAATTCTTTGTGGACGATTCCACGGCTATCAAAAAAGGCAATAATCATCTTGATTTCGTTTTTCCATTTTCGTGACGAGCACCACCAACACACATCTACTCAACACGACACAGCAGGCGAACTATACAAGCTAGAGCGATGGTAAATAAATCAATGGAGAGGGGAAGGATGCAGGGGAAGAGCAAGGTAATTTCAAGGTCGCAGGTTTACCACAAGCGCGGCAATAAAATCAGTTATCATTACTTAATTGTCACACCTCATATATCTGTATTTTCTATGAGAAGTGAAATCCTTAGTTAAAAGGGCAAAAATTATACAAAAACAAATTTTAGGAGATTTTTTACATTATTGAGAGGAAATTTGAGTTTAATTTTAAGGTTTAGGAGACAGTCATTTCAGGAATATGGCAACACTATTTTTGCCAGAGAGCCGTGTGTTAGAACTGTTAAAGCACTGCTGCCCAATTTTTTAAATAGCAATAAAATATATAAAAACGATACTATTTACATGATATGCATTTAAGGTTTATAAACTTCACTATATCTATAATTAAATATTATAAAATTAGGTTAGGTTGGAGTGACTGCCTTCTCGAGACGATAAGCTCATATAAGCACAAAGTTTGGTTCATTGTGACAACAAACTGAGATGGCATAACTCTTCTTTGTGGCGCTGGGAACCACAAGGATTCCAATAAGAACCTCGCCTTGCCTGATAAGTATATACAGTTAAAAGTTAGTTAGGCTGATGTGAAACGAGGATCCTAGGAGTTTAAGATTTCTTCTGGCCAAGGATGGACAAAATTACTTAAAGATTGGAACCATTTTTTCTTCTTCTGTGTATGGCAACTTTAGTCTTTCAACACTAGTCTTTCTTAGTTTTCTCAGTTAGGTCTCGTGAGCAAAACAACCACTTAGCTTATTATATTACGATCTAGGTTGAGTAGCTGTCTGGATCGCTCATGGTTTATTGTAGGTCTGGAAATATTGCAATTGTGTTCTTTCTCCCCTGACATTGCTTGCGCTTTCAACATTGCATGGCTTAAAAATTTGTTTAACCGACACAAGAATGATAAAAAGATGTCAATGGCAAAGAAGGTGAAGATCATCACGAAAACTGTTCCCAATCTTGCCACTTCATTGCCAATGATGCCTCTATTTCTAGGACCAGTAGAGCTTGACTTGTGTTTCCTTTAGTACAGGGTTCAAAAGGCGCTGACAATCACGTAGTTTGATGTGTAACTGTAAGTGTAAACCATTATGAGAGATCTACTTTAAAACCTACAGTATGGCCATTATTCAGCCTGAAAGACTTTATCCTGAATGTCGTATCCTCAGTTTACTGGGGAATATTACACAACCAATCCTGTTATCTAACTTGTAGTAGTGAGTGTCGATGTGAATAGAGTCTTTAGTCGAAACCATATTTTCAGCCCTTTTCTCCCTGCTGGGTACGTAGGCACGGTTGCCACTCATCAACAATTTTTTGTACCAAAATTTTCCTAAAAAAAGTCCAAACTGGTATTTTTTTTCGGTATTTTATTTTTTCGACACATTGTTTTTTTAACACAACAACAATGTGTAACTTTGATATCGCAAGTTTTTCGCCTTTAGTTCGTCTGTTTTTTATTTATATTTTTTTTATACAGAATTATTAAAAAAAATGGATTATTTTAACAATATACAATTTTGTTATTTAGAATTGTTTAAATAAAATTGATTTCTTTTAACAATATACAATTTTTTTTTATTTGGAATTGTTAAAAAAAAATTGATTGATTTTTATTGTTTGAAAAAATTGATTTTTTTTTATTGTTTGAAAAAATTGATTTTTTTTTAATACAAAATTATAGGTATGACATAGTTATGACACCTGCTATGACATTTTTGTTTACACACTTTTGTATAAAAAGACCTAATTACAAAAAAAAGGCCCAAAGGCTCAAGCAATATAAAAAGGCTCACTTTTGGTCTAAAAATACCAAAAAAAGGCAACCGTGAATGTCAATAGTGACATTGCTGTAGTAGATAAGAGAAGGGAACATGAAAATTGTTCATGAACAAGCATTACTGCAACAACAAGTACGAGAATTTTCCTTTTTAAAAGTGTGGTACTCGACCAGTTTGCTTCAAGACAGAAATTACTCGTCCAAGCTGAATCACCAGATCAAAGTTTGGTGCACTATTTTTACTGATTTGCTATACAACAAAAATTATATTTATTTCTATTTGTAAATAAGATAACTTTAAAAGCTTGTCTACCTTTAAACGCTCAAAGCGTGCAACCTTAGTTCGCCTCAAATGCAGCGAAGCTCGATTTTAACGTAGAACTTTTGCATTCCTGTTTGCATGCGAAGGATATATGACATTCGCATGAGTTGAAGTTGCAATTTGCAGTTGCTCTTTTTTCCATTTCCATTTCATACACATACATATATGGATATACATACATATACCATATTTTTTGTTTGTTTTTTTTTTGGCTTTTCGTTATTCTTTGGTGATTTTTCTGCAACTCTTCTTTTTCTACAATATATGAAAATAATTTGCTGACATAAATTAAAACCTCAAGGCACAAGCAATACTATTAAAAATGCTTGCTTGCATTTCCCGCTACGCCCGCATACGCGCGCACACCAACACACCGACATGAGTCTCTGCAACGCCTGCAACACACACACAATCTGGCATATCCTCCCACACACACACACGCATTCTTATTTCAGCAACGTAAATATTTTACAGTGAAGAAAAAGTGATGTGCTTCGCCCGGCGCTGACTGCGTGAACTGTGGCGAAGCGGATGTGGGTGCCGCACTGCGTCGGGTAAAATCCGACAGTGTTGCGGTTTTTGCACACCACCCCAACTGCCCGGGTTTTAAATGACTTTTTGACGTTCGGTTAAGAAGCAATTATGCGCACATCGCTCCACCGCCGTGTAGGGACTGTGGCCAAGTTGCTGTGTTGGCTGTTGTTATTGTTGGTGTTGGTGTTGGCGGCGGCAATGGTGGTCGTTGTGGTTGTGGTGTCGCTGGCGGGTTAATTGAGCGACATGTCTATGGCCAGCGACAACACATATCCGCTGTTGAAGTTGCAATGAAATGGTCCAATTGGCATGCAGCAGGGCCCCGAGGAGGAGGCGCGGCCAGCACACACTGTTTGCTTTCCATTTATTGTAACGTACAGTTTTGTTTCGGCAAAACTTCAATTTTCATAGCAGTTCAATTTCTTGTAATTTTGGCGCCAATTCAAATTTATCTGTCAGCTTCGATTTCAAATTTAGTTGCAGTTGTTCCTATGAAATTTGCTGCAGTTGCATTCGAGCAATTGCAGTGTTCATATTTATATTTAGTATATATATTAAATATTATATTTTGGTTGATTTTAATTTTATTTACGAAATAATAAATCGGCTTTGCTGCGTATTCTCAGTGCGGTGAATGTATTACACTGCACAACAGCATGTCTGTTGCATGGAGTTTTTTACATGAATCTGAATCGTTTTTCCACGCTGTTTTCAAAACCATACTCCGTTTTTATGTAACAGCTCTAGTTTTTGCGAAAAATGGGCGTGTCACTTTTTCGAATTTTCCTCGGCTTTTTTCTCGTTTTCGACTGTTATTTTTTAACCAATAATCCTATCGACATGATTTTCATATCGTTGCACTTACAACATTTCACGCCATCTTTCCTGACATTAATCAATTTTATGCGTTCTAAATGGGCGTGGTAATAAGGTTTCAAAGTAGGAAAATATTGAATTTCAAGGCGTTTTTTCTGGTGGCGAAAAATGTACAGATGTTTCATAAATCAAGTTTCGAAGTATATGAATATCTTAAGAAGAAACATCAAGCAATACAACACAGCAAAATTATTTGGCGGAATACACATTCGCATCGAAATAATAACAAAACTGTACCATAGCGATTTTCATCTCTTTTCATACTTTTTCCTTAAAAAATTAGGAGCCTCAAAATATGCTCTTTTATATGTTCCATTTATAGTTTGGAGTACAAGCAAAAACCAAAAAGATTTTGAATTTCTCGAAACAAAAACAAATTAAAAACTTTGCATATTTTCAGGCCCCTAATTTTGCAAGGAAAAGGTATGAAAAGTGATGAAAATCGCTATGGTACATTTTTCCTGTTATTTCGATGCGAATGTGTATTCCGCCAAATAATTTAGCTGTGTTGTATTGCTTGACGTGTCGACTTTCATTATACACCTAACTCGTTAATTGTTTTACAAAACATTTGTATGTTTTTGATCATCAAAGAAAACGCCATAAAATTCAATTTTTCCAACTTTGAGGTCCAATTACCGCGGCATTTTAACATTTATAAAAATAAGTTGCATCGGAAAAGAAGCCGCGCGGTGTTGTTAATGCGATAAGGTGAAAATCATGTCAATCGGTTTTTTGGTTTAGAAACTACGATCGAAAATATGGAAAAAGTAGAGGAAAAACTGAAAAAATGACAGGGTACCTATATCTCACAAACTAGAGCTGCTAGAAAAAATCGGAGGGTAGATTCGGAATCAGCGCACCCAAATTAGTAAGAAACAGTAGAAAAACTCCATGCAACAGAAAAAAAGTGTTTTTTTGTTGCGCTGTGTTATTAGCCTTTGACATTTTTTTGTTTGAAGTCCTGGTAGCTAAAAAGAGTAGAGACAGAGGAGATACATACGCACTGCCACAATGACGAATATGATGACCGCGAGCTGTAGTGAGATGGAGTGAGATTAAAGACCGCAGCCATTTTTGAGCGGTTAAGAACGAAGTTGGTATGCGCTACGGTGCAAGTTTACTTCATAATCTCAAAAAAAAAACCGTGCGACAGCATGAAATGAAAGTTTGGCACGTGATCAATGAGATTTTGGGTTTTAACATAGTTACTTTTCAAGAAAATCCTATATAAACTTTCAAGGATATAAAGGATTAAAATTTTCAAATGACCTTTTTATATCCTTTTTTTTACAAATTTATAAAAAATCAGTTTTATTTTGATTCTTGAGCTTTTTTTTCTTTCATTTTATATACATATTACCATATTCTAACGAGGTTAAGTATTTTTTATATTTTTTTTATTTTGTATGCCCTTTTTGAAGTCCTTTTAAAAGGACAGAGAATGTAGAAATGAAAAACTGAGTGCGCAGTATAACTATATTTGGTCTCTAGTTGCACGACCATGTGGATTTTTCCCGATGTGAATTATTTTTTAATTTTTGTCGCACGGTGATACTGACTGAAGATTTTGAAGAAATTCTGTTGATCTATGTTTACTACTTAAACTTGGGTTGATTCTCAGTAAAAATTTCAATGAAACTAATGATCTGTATCGGGAGCACAAATAAGTTTTGAGGTTCTTTTTTGTATCTTTGAAGCTTCATTAACAGAATTGTGTACAATATTCAAAATATGGTCCATCGTTAGCTACGATCTCATCATCATCTTTCAAGCAGCATACAGGTTCTGCATTGGAATATATCTTGTCTTTTGAGACCAACCAAGAAAAGACCTAATTTGTGACTTCTTCGTAAGAAGAGAAGTGCTGCTCGGCCAGGCTCATCGAATGAAACAAGTGATAGGCGGTAGGAGCAATGTCTGATGAATAGGGCCGCTGGGTTAGAACATCCTATTGAAGTGTCTTTTCAAGTTTTCTAGAACATCGACTTTTTCAACATGTCTTTCAGGAAGATAAGCACTACTTGATTTTAATTTTTGTTGCACAAAAGCCAATTTCACTAATTTTTTTAAGAAATTTATGAATAAAGTTACATGATGGTCCTCTGCGATTTGGTGCTTGTTACGCCAAAGTTCCTAAAACTTAATTGCACTCCTAATATTTTTTATTTTTTTTAATAAATAAAACTAAGATTACTGAATCTAAGTTATATTTATTGAATTTTTTTTCAGGTATTTGGTTTTACTCGATAAATTTCAATCATTACACTACTTGACACGAAAAATGCTTCGAAAAAAATAAAAGTATTTTTTAGACTAATCTTCGGGTGCTAAACACGAAACTGAAAATCAAACAATTTTCCTAAGAAGCGTTTTCGAAAAATATTCGAAAAACACGTTTTTCCCCTCTTATTTCAGTTATGAGCACATACTAACTAACCATCCGACAAACAAGTGGCTCATCGTTAATTAACTAACCTTTCCAACGATATATAGATTGTCCAAATCAAATGAGATTTGGGGAAGTTACTGACAGTGAAAATTAAAAAGAATTGAATTTTATGACCATTTTCAGAAATTATACATTTTCGAATGGTTTTGAATACATAAAGAAAATGATCTCTGGTTTTAAAATCCAAGCTGAAAGATATGTTAATTGTGCAAGTATTAAGCCTAACATCAATTGAATCGAGAGAAAAATGACAAAGTTATAAAAAACGGAGTGAAGAAACCAACTTTTCATTTATTACACCGTGCGAACACATTTTTTTATTTTTCCGAGACACATCCAAATGTTGATATAGACGTGAAACTAGAACTCATTTATAGTATCCTGGCATAGTCAGTTTTTTAATTTTCTGACCTAAAGTCATTTTTAAAGGACTTTAAAATTTTAAGGACGCACACATTTCATATATTTTTTTAAATATTTGCGGTAGTGAAATGGTGAAGATATGGCTACTAGATGACAGAGGAAAATTGTCTCCTTTTTACTAAATTTTCTATTTTGAACTTTCAGAACTTTGAAATAGAAAAAAATTTCACTGTATGAATCTACAGACTGAGATCCAAAACATTTATGTTTTCCATACCTGACATATTTTGGTCCTGAAAGTTCAAAATAGACAATTTTGTTAAAAGAATACAGTTTTTCTCTTTCATTTGATACTCATATCTTCAACATTCCACAACCGAAAATATTTTAAGAAATATTTGAAATGTGTATGTCCTTAAAATTTAAAAGTCCTTTAACAAGTCCTTTTGAGTTGCGCCACTTTTGTTGTGCGTGTGCGATTTATAACTTAGAGACAATATTTTTCTGAAACTTGGGGCTCATTTCGATTTTTTTTCTTCTCCATCGTTTCGTATGCAAATTTTGCCGCCCTAAGCATTTGCCTCGTAAGCCTCTTGCTTTGACCGCCACCGGTAAGTTGGCTTATTAAGTCCTGAAAAATCCAGTTGTGAGACCACGAGAAGTATGAAGAACGCTCTTCAGCCTTTCCATGATAATTAAAAAAAACTATAAAACTTCTGCTCGATTTCCCTTTGAGCAGATCAAACCCCAACGCCTCAGCAAAAATTATATGTTTACTCGATGATTTTTGAATTTTTTTTAAATAGCACAATTAGAGCTTTCCAACTCCGCATGTAGGGTATGAAAAGTGCAACGCATAGAGTAACTGAAAAAATATGCGCTGCAATATATGAACATGTACATACATATTTACATACATATGTATGTATGCAAGTTTGTAGAGTACATAAAATACATGGAAAATACAAATGAAATCCTGCGGCAATTCTGTTAACACATATAAACCAACAAGTAACCATACATATATTTATATTGCATGTACATATATATGTATATACATATGTATGTATATACAAATGTGTGTACACGAACACAGACCCAACGCAAATAGCAACAGGATAATGGCTGAAAAAATGAAGATTATAGCGAAGAACCGAGCGTTGATTTGAAAGGAGGCGCGAAAAGTGATCAACATTAAAATTGCTGTAAATAATCTTTGATAACATGAATCACTTGAATCATTGTACTGTTACAAGACATTCCTGCAGCCAGTCGTTCAAAGGATACAGCGGGATCAGCAGCGGTTCTCAGCTCCAGCCAGTTCAACTGAATTCCTCGCACGTTGTTATGAATTTTTTACAAACTCTCCGCCCCCTTCTCCACCTCAGCCCGGCATTCATTGACTTTTTTGTGTTAAATTTCAACTCGACGAGCGTCTTTTCCGCCGCCGCTCCATCTATGCAGAAATGTCAATATGGAATTCCATTTCATTCCGCCAGCGGGCGGCAAATGAAAAACGAAACGACGAACCAACGACCCAGCGAGCGGGCGAACGGACGCCAAATGATGCCGCTAGCGCTGAGCTGACTTCCTTTGGCGGCGCACAGCGAACGGATGGACTCGTTTCGCTGCGCAAAAAGCTCTGCTCTCGGCGATTTTATTGCAAGAAATGCCACCAGCACATTTGCAGCAAATCAAAGACAGGAATAAAGCCATTAAATGTGTAGTACCATGCGGCGCTCCTTGCCCGTTCACCCGACGCACACAGCTGCGACTACGTCTGGCTGGCCCGCGGCCAGCAGTTGCTCCAACCGGGCTGCCATTGCACGCTCGTACCCCGAAAGAATGAGCGCGTCGCACACTGAATATTGTCATTCAGTGCCATCGCAGCGCCCGCGGCCCTGGACGAAGAAACAGGGCAATATCTGTTGCTGCCACCGCCGCTGCGCCGTGGCCGCCGTTGCCGTCACTGGCTCCTCGCACATTGCCCGCTGGAGCCGTTGTGCTTTGTGCGCACTTCGTTCCGCTTTCGTGTGGATATTTCGTGCCGTTGCTGCCTTAACGCTGTCGCTGCCGCTGTCGTTCTCGTTCAGTTTTGTAATTTTAAATTTGACCTCAAGGTACTCGATGACACATTCGGGGTTCGGGTTCGTGGAGCAGCAAGGTGCGGCGCAGCTGAGGCGCCTTTGTAGCAATGAGGTGCTCTGCACAAATGCCTCAAATAGCTGCTGGCGTTGCGCATGCGCATGCGCCCGGCCAGCTGCTTCCTTGGCAGAACAGTTCAGTTCACTGTTCCTGCCTACGTACGACGCTCATATATTTTGCACTCGTGTGGCAGCTTTGCACTTGAGTGCCACCGGCGCTTTTAATAATTTTCCACTGCAGGCGATGGCGTGTGTTCGGAGAAGAAGTTCTCGCTCAGAACTGTAGCTTCTCGAAATGCCAACAATTATTCTGTACGGATCCAATTGAGAAGTGGCAAATGTGCTGTGCTGGCGTTGAATCGAAATGAAGCAACTGAATTAATGACGCAGCAAAGCTTCACATAGCTAAAGGATAATTAAGTGGCATTGTGTGAAAAAGTATTAAAGTCAATTTTTATTAGATATTTTAACAGAAATAATTTTTTGACGAAATTGCAATATTATAAAAAATATAACTTTCAATTGCTGTATTTTTATGAAAAAATAACTTCAAAAATAGGGACTAAACTATTGTAAGTTTTTGGAGAAAATAATTTTAAAAGGACTTCAAAATTTTGAAGGGGATAAAATATAAAAAAAATTAAAAAAAATGTTTAACCTCGTTAGAATATGGCGATATGTATATCAAATGAAAGAGGAAAGGCTCAAAAATGTAAATAAAATTAGTTGTTTATCTATTTGTAAAAAAAGGATAAGAAAAAGGTCCTTTGAAAATTTGAATCCTTTATATCCTTGAACATTTATATAGGATTTTCTTGAAAAGTAAGTATGTTAAAACCCAAAATCTCCTTGATCACGTGTCAAAATTTCATTATTCTAGCTTTATTGATTTTATATCTATTAATTATTTAAAATACTAATAGTCAAATAAATTAGAATTTTTGAACTTCATTCGAATTGCAGCTTTCGCCTTTTTTTAAAATGTGTAATGTAATGATTATGGGTTGGACCCAAGCCCTTGCGTACCGCAACCTGAGAGGTTTATTGTGCCGCTTAAATCATGTGGTGTTTTATATGCTCAGGTATTGAATCAGACCTTTCTGCGATATTTGCATCAGATCCTCTTCACCGAGGCTATGTTTCCCCAGAAACTTTGCACGTCTGTGTGTCAGGGCAGGACAGTTGTTCATAATATGTTCCATTGTTTCATCAGCTTCTTGGCAGAATCTACATGTTCTGTTGTCAGTAAGACCAAGTTTGTAGAGGTGGTTGTTACAGAAGAAGTGACCTGTTACAGCACCACATAGGGTCCTAAGTTGGCTTCTCTTGAGATCTAGAGCAGAGATGGCTCTTTCATTGTTGAAGTTTAGGAACTTCTTGGTGTAGACCTTCCAAGTTGTTCCAGTATTTCTGTTTGTGTTTTTGCGTTGAGTTTTGAATGTCCTGTTTCAGGTCTTTTTTGCTATACCCGAACATCGGCTGGCCCTATGAATGGGCTTTCTGCACCATTTTTGGCTTGTACGTCTGCCATTTCATTGCCTTCATGGCCCTCATGCCCCGGTATCCTAACCAAAACTGCACGATTCCGTGAACCCAGGTTATTGAGCTCCTTGTGGCAATCCGAGAGGATTTTCGATGAGAAAGAGTAGCTGTCCAAAGCTTTTAAAACTGAAAGGCTGCCCGAGAGTATTGTAATTTTTGCTCTTTTGGGGTTGTCTTGGTGATGATCCGAACTGCCTTTAACACTCCGTTCAATAATGTGTGTGACTGACACATAGATGGCGGCACTAATACTAAATCAATATTTTTTTTCGAAATTGTGAACCTTTTTAGGCTTACTGTCAATTATATGTCAATCCGACCATTAGTTTACAAGTTACAGTGCTTTAAGTGACACTACTTTTGAGTTTTCAAAAAAAATGAATTCAAAGCAATTCCGTGTGCTGAATTATCATTGTTTTTTAATGAAACAAAATACTGTTCAATGCCAGGAATGGCTTGAAAAACATTATTCGGACTCTGCTCCATCAAAAAGAACCATTTGTTATTGGTATGCCGAATTCAAACGTGGTCGTACAGACACCGATGACATTCCATCTACTGGACGGCCAAATGACGCTGTTATTCCGGAAAACGTTGAAAAAACACTGCAAATCATTATGTCCGAGCGTAAAGTGAAAGTGGGGGAGATTGCTGACATTCTAAAGATATCAGCAGGCAGTGTACACACCATAATACACGAACATTTGGTTATGAAAAAGGTGTTTTCGAAATGGGTGCCGCGTTTGCTCACACCGGAGCAAAAACAACAACGAATCGATGATTCAAAGAGCTGTTTGGACATGTTTACGCGCAACAAGTCGGAGTTTTTCCGTCGGTACATCACAATGGATGAAACATGGATCCACCATTTCACTCCAGAGTCAAATCGGCAGTCTGCTGAGTGGCATGCAACCGGTGAAAGCCGCCCAAAGCGTCCAAAGGCACAAACATCGGCTGGCAAGGTTATGGCGTCAGTATTTTGGGATGTGCACGGAATAATATTCCGTGTATATATATCAATAGCGACTATTATATAGCGTTGTTGGAACGTTTGAAAGAAGAAATCGCGATTAAGCGGCCCCATATGAAGAAGAAAAAAGTGTTGTTTCACCAAGACAATGCACCGTGTCACAAGTCGATGAAAACGATGACAAAAATGCATGAATTGGGCTTCGAATTGCTTCCTCATCACCCGTATTCTCCAGATCTGGCCCCCAGCGACTACTGGCTCTTCGCAGACCTCAAAAAGATGCTCCGTGGTAAGAGATTTGGCTCAAATGATGAAGTAATCGCCGAAACTAACGCCTATTTTGAAGGCAAAGAAAAATCGTTCTACAAAGGCGGTATCGAAAGATTGGAAAAGCGTTGGAATGATTGTATCTCCCTAAAAGGGGACTATGTTGATGAATAAAAACGAATTTTGGCAAAAAAATGTGTTTTAATTAGTTAGTCACACACATTATTGAACGAAGTGTTATTATTGCAAAGAGTTCAGCTTGAAATAAGGACGTGTCGTTGCTTAGTGAAAGAATGTTTTGAGTCGTCGTTTAACCATACTGGATTATTGCCCCCAGAGTTTTTATTAACATTAAAATAGGAAGTACAGAATTTTGTTGAACGATTTTAAGATAAATATTCAATTAAAGCACAAACTCAATCGCTCTTCATATAATATAAATTCTTTAGCTCACTGTCCAACAGTTTTTCTAAATAAAAACTTAAAAAAACCACAAATAAACCAGTTTCATTCAAATTGCATTTAATTTGTATAAAATATGTTTTTCAATGGTATTAAATTGTATCTTAACTCAGTTGGTAAAACCCATTCGACCAAAGCGTTGCACTGTTCTAATCACATTTCCAGCGCTCGGAAATGTTAATCTGAATGCAAATTAGAATTTTAATTGACAAGCCTTTGACGACGCCAACACGTCGCTGGTGGGCAGGTGGGCGTCGCAGTGTGCTGGCATGTGCTGAACACAAAAAAAATACCACTAATCGAATTTGAAGCGTTGAATTTTAAATATGCACTGATGCATTCAGCCATTCAAGACACCAAGCACTGCGGTTCCACACGCTCACAGCACAAAGGCGCGAAAGGCTTTGAAGTTGTAAATTCGTTTAACGCCATTGCGCTTTATTGGCGACATGGACGTGTATGGAGCAAAAACGTGACAATACAGCCCCAACCACATAATGGTTAATCCGTTTAAATGTCAAATATTATACAGAAATATTTACTGTATATATAAAGATTGGTTTAAGCTAAATTAAGTATAAAATATATTAAATAGAACAACATTTTTGAAAACATTTGTTAGCTTGAATTTTAGATCCGAGAGTAATTGGAGGTTCGTTAGAGTGTTTCATTATAATTGACTCTCGCTTTATTATGACCAGGTCTCCTACCTTGAAACCCGGCCGCACTTTACGCCACTTTGGGCGTTGCTGCTATTAGTGTAAATAGGTAGGTAGGTAGGTGTGACTGCTCCAGGAGGCGTGCTCAGGCCAGGCGGCCCATTGTGATACCACTTGAGAATGAGCATCATTTCGCTCACTCGTTAAACCAGTTCGAGCTATAAACGAAGCTTAGTAGACAGCGTGTGATCTTATCAGCTAGATCTTCTAGACTTCCGAAGAAGAAGTTGCCTAAGTAGGTCTGCCTTCTTCTGGATAAAGCAGGACAGTATCATAGGAAGTGAGGAATATTTTCTTCCTCCTCCTCGTCCAAACAGCTGCGACAGAAGTCGTTCGAAAACAGCCCCATCCTATTTGCATGGGTACCGATTAGGCAGCGACCCGTAAGGACACCGATCCTGGTTCTGCTGTAAATAACTATCTTGCCACAATTTTCAAAAACGTTGCGCAATAACCGGTCACTGCTGCCAATAATTTAACCGATTGCAATTGGCCTCAGGCGCAATGCATTCGCCCACAATTGGTACTAAAGGCTCGCCAATGAGCAGATGGCCGAGAGTAAGGAAGATGATATCCTTGGGGTTCATACTGATAGCACTTAAGGGCCGGGAGTTAAGTATCGCAGAAAAATCAGCCAACAGCGTCTGCATCGCCCCGATTGTCAAGGTACGTGAACCTATCACGCGACGCAAATTATGTTTCATCGCCTTTACCACGGCCTCTCACAGACCACCTTGGTGGGGCGCAGAGGGGGTGATAAAATGCCACTGTGTCTGGCACTGTATCAGCTGATCGTAAAGATCCGAAGTCTCCCAACTACGAAGCATTTGCGCAAGCTCGCGCTCAGCACCCACAAAGTTCGTACCATTGTCGCGCCACAGATGTAAACAATGCCCGAAGCGTGAGGTAAAGCGGGTGAATGCCATGAGGAATGCGTTGGTAGAAAGATCCAAATCAAACTCGAGATGCACCGCCTTCGTCACCATACACACAAATAAGGCGATGTAACCCTTCATCAGAATCCTGCCTCGGCCACGATGAGGTCTGACTCAAATGGGCCCAGCATAGTCCACACCCGCACATAGGAAGGGGCGAGCGGGCCGCACTCGACATGCGGGTAAATCGCCCATGATCTGTTGAGCCACCCTGCTTTTCTCACAAACGATGCAGTCATTCATTACCGACCTCGCCAACCTTCGTCCATGGACTATCTAAAAACGCTGCCGCATGACTGCTAGCAGCTGCTGCGCACCACAATGATGGAGCGTCAAGTGCGTATCCCTAGCGATGAGCCATGCGAGGCACCCTTTATGCTGGTCAAACGGAAGATCTGCTTCCTGGAGACGGCTACGCATGCGTAAAATACCATCGGGGCAGCGTCGCAATTTCAGCTGACAGACGAACGCTTAATAATTGCTGCCCATCCTTCTGAGCCCACACAAGGCATTGTATGTCCCTAGCATAGTAACTCATTTGTTCCCGTTTGATCCACCATAGAAGAGCTCCATCGACTACTTCGTGGTTCAGAGGGCCAGTGCGGCTTTCTGACTGCGGCCTTCTTTTCTGTTCTTTTTATAAATGAAAATTTTCGTCAATGCGGCTTATAATAGCTTAGAGGAGTTTCATATTTTCGCAAATGTTAGATTATTATGCTCAAAGTGAATATTTGCTACAACAACAAAGTCAAAAGTGAGCGGACAATGCCCAATTTCAAATCAGCTCGCAGTAGGATTCATTACCGAAGAGTGGCGAACGCAAGCCGTTCTTTTTTACAAAAATTTAGGGCAACAAGTATTGTTTCAAAAGGTATTTGTACTCGAAAGTTGTACAATAGACGCTCACAAGTTCGAACTCTCACAAATTGGAATCTTCCAGAGAAACGAACCTCATCTTTCACAGCAGTGAAAGCTCTAAAATTTGAACTGACGGTTTGCATTTGAAAATAAAGTGAAAATCAACTCTTAAATGTTGAAATTGCATCTTTTGTTTAGCAAAAATTTACTAAATTGATTTTCTTAAAGAAAATATATATATTTTTTACTTTAATTTATTTGCTCGTAATATAATTAATTTTGTTTTAATATAATTGACTAAAATTGATAAATATTTGTGTTAATTTATGGTTCTTGAAGTGATTGAAGTCTGTCGAAAAAAGACAAATAGAGAATAAACCCTAAGTCGTTGGCACGTTTCAATCATTTGCAGGTGTTTGGCTTGACTTGTATTTACCTTTGTTTTCCTTTATATTTTGTATTGTTTAATCCCCTCATTCATGCTTCATCCCTCATTCTGCCGCTTCCTGCAACCACATTCCGTATCGCACTAAGCTTTCATCTGCGTTATTTCACATCGTTTTGTGGCGCGCGCGCGCGCATGACATTTTATTATTTTGCGAAACATTTTCAGTAAATACACAAAATGATGAAGAAAAGTATTAACATAGGCCGTAGGGCATAATTTCACCTGAATTAACCGCAATTTCTTTAATTAAAAACCTTTGCAAGTCGAGTTGCCATATTCGCATCCCCACAAAAAGGACAGACTGAACAAAAAAAAAAAGAGATGCAAAACAACAAAGCGCTAAATGAAAAAAAGGACTGTTTTTTTTGGTATCCTACTTGGGTTTTTGTGTTGGTGTTGGTATATAAAACGGGCGCTGTTAGGGTAGTAACGCTCCCGAAACACAGCTGAGCTGAGTTTTTTTTTCGACAAACAGCGCAGTTTGATTTGCTAAAAGCGCTGAATTGCGCGCCAACATACCAATTTGCACCTGGAAGTTTCTTATGCAGTGTTGCCAGATGAGTGTTTTCATTGAAATCAATGGAAAAATAAATTTAAAAAAAAATTAGAAAAATTAGAAAACTAGAATTTCTCGCACCTACTTTTTATTAATCGTAGATCGAGCTTTGCATCAAAAATGATATATTTTTCGTTTTATTATAACTTTTTCAGAATATAATTAATTGAAACATTCTTGTGACTTTGTTTGTGTTGGGATTATGCTTGTTTAAAACCATCTTTCACACTTTTTTAAGAAAGAGGTCTTGAGATAATTGAAAAGTTAATAATTTTCTCCTTTGGAACAAAGGATAGGATTCCTTAATTTTTTTGAAGCTCGATCTACGGTTAAAAATCTTAAATCTTTACATATAAAAATGAACTTTGGTCTGTTCGAATACTTAAAACTTGAAAACGATTGGACTAAATTGAATACTTCCTTCGGCGGGTTTGTTCGTAATTGCTACGCAAAGGTTTAGGAAAAAAGAAAAGTCGGGTAAACGGGGCGTGGTACCACCAGCATACATTTGTAGATAATAACTTTGGAACCATAAGTCACACATCAATAAAATTTTTAGACAATAACTTTGGAACCATAGGTCACACATCAATTAGATTTGTTACAATTTGGTCAATTATATTTCAAGCTTCAAACATAAAATTTAAACGTAGGTACATCTTAACCCGAATTAGCCCAGTGTTGCCATATGGCAACGCACGATAGACATATTTTCAAACGATCATAACATACAAACGAATATAGATACCGTTACTTTGAAACTCATTTTCAACGCAGAATTGATCCTGCTTTCACTTAAAATCATTTTGGAAACAGTGCGTGTTTGTTTGTATAAAGTAGTGCATCGTAAAGTGAAGACATAATATGTTATTTAGTGCCAAAAAAAAGGGCATGAAAAAGTAGGTAAATTTAGACCTACTTAAAATATATGCTTATCATCTTGATCGCGTAATTAAATATATTTTATTTTAAGTGTTTGAAGAAGGAAGTAATGTCCCATAAGTGTCCTACTCTGAAAAATACTTTTTGTGATATTTTTTTGAAGTGTTCTGTGCCTGTTGCCATATTTCAACAGGACATTCCGAGCGTCCTGTGGGCAGGATTAAAAAACTAATGATGCAGTTTTTTCATATTGCATATAAAGAGTATGCTCCCAAAAAATCTTTTTGAAATTCGAAAAAAAAAAATTTACGTGGGCTAATTCGGGTTAAAGAAGACGTTAAGACGTGATTTTTAGAAATCGGGGGTAGAAACGGGAAAAAAATGAGTTAGTGTTGCATGAAGAAACTTGATGTAAAAGACACATTCATTTCGAACTTCCTGAAAATATTCAAGATCAAAAATAATTCGACACGTATTTTATAATTTTTCGAAAATCAAAATTCAATTGGACAGACAATGGGTTAAGATTTGTTTAGGGGAAGACTCCGAAAAAAACATGAACATGACTTCAAAAATTTAGAAAATACTTGAAATAAAAAAAATTAGATACGTATTTCTCATTATTTTCAAAATCGAAATCTAACTGGATCAATGGCGGGTTAAAAGTATGTATGAAAAAACAACTGTTGTTTAGTCTTTTGAATTCAAACTTGGTTCAAACTTGGTTCAAATGTAAAAAAACTCAACGTTGAACTTGGTGAAAGTACTCTTGGTGAGAAATAATTTATTATTTCGAAAATCAAAACTTAAAGAGGTGAACCAAGGGTTAAAAGTTTGTATGAAGATATATAATATTTTGACTTCAAACTTGGTGAAAAAACTCCAGGTGAAAAATCATTCGACACGTGTTTCTAATTTTGTTTGAAAATAAAAATCTAACGGAGTCAACGATGGTTTAAACGTTTATATGAAGAAACTGTGAAAATAGCAAGAAAAAAACTGTGAAAGCACTTCAAATGAGAAACAATAAGATAAGCATTTTTTCATAAAATTCTTACGGGACCAACAACTTAACCCGTTGTTGGTTAAGGACTGTTTTAATTGGCCCCACTGACTTCAAACTTGCGTGCGAAGCCGTGGGCTCTGCTAGTTTTTATCATAATTTTTCCAAATTTCTTGTACCTTTTTATTAATTGGAAATCAAGGCAATGCTGTTTTTCCACACTTTGTTGTCCACATTTTTTGAAATGTGGATTTTTTTTAAGAATTTGCATGTATAAAATCAGAGAATCTAATGTATCTTTGTACCATTAAATGTTAATACAAATATATCGCACACGCACAACAAAAGTGACACAACTCAAAATTTGTGATTTTTCAGGAAACGCAAAAAACTGTTTTTAGCTAAATAGACATTTTGTTTTTTAATAACGAATAGACCGTTCAGTAGAAAATCCTTACAGATTATGCTTTATGATAAGTTGCAAGCATTTTTTTTTATTTTACTCTAGAAAATCCAAAATTTTGAGTTGTGACTGTATTGATGATATTTTTTTCAATAATTACCGAATTATTTCAAGTTATGTCACTTTTTCTGAATTTAATAATTATAAATGACAGTTAAAAAGTTGAAAGAAAAAATTTAAAAAATCATAATTAATTTTAATAATTAAAAATATATACAAAAATTGTAAGAATTTTGCTTAAAATTAACTTTACTAAAAATTTATGATATTTCGTTAAAAGTGACACAATTTGAGTTAGGACTCTTTTGCATTGAGCTACAGCGATCAAATAGCATCAAACTTCTGACATGAAGAGAATCCTAACTGTATTTTTGCAACAGTTAACAACAACAAAATATACTGAGTTTTTGCTGATTGATAGATTTATGCACAGTATTAACACATAAACCCGAAAATGAAAAAATTTGAGTTGTGTCACTTTTGTAGTGCGTGTGCGATATATAAAAATTGATTTAAAAAAGTGTTAAGAGAAAGTTTTACTTTACCAGATATGAAAAATTGTACTTGCAAGTATGTGAGTATGGATTTAAATTTTTTTATTTACTGTTTAATTTTTTTTTAATTTATTATTTTATTTTTTTTTTAATTTCTTATTTAATTCTTTTAATTTCTTATTTAATTTTTTTTATTTATTATGTAATTTTTAATTTTTGTATTATCAGGTGTACAACTTTGCTTCCGCCGTTTTTTTCCAAAATTAAAAGCTTTATTGCGAAAAAGTGCTTACAGATGTATTATTCAAAGTATTGTCCGTCGCTAGCGACAACTTTCTCCCATCTTTCCGGCAATTTTCGGATCCCGGCTCGAAAAAAGGAGTCCTCTTTTGACGCTATCCATGAAGCAATCCATTTTTCCAATTCTTCGAAGGATTGAAAATGTTGATCTGCCAGGCCGTGTGCCATCGAACGGAATAGGTGGAAGTCAGAAGGGGCGACATCTGGGGAATACGGCGGGTGGGGCAAGACTTCCCATTTCAGTGTTTCCAGGTACTTTTTGACCACTTTTGCGACGTGAGGCCGAGCATTGTCGTGTTGGAGGATGACTTTGTCATGTCGCTCTTGATATTGTGGCCGCTGTTCTTTTAGCGCGCGACTAAGGCGCATCAGTTGCGTTCGGTAGCGATCTCCTGTGATGGTTTCACCCGGTTTTAAGAGCTCGTAGTAAATCACACCGAGCTGATCCCACCAAATACAAGGTTTTTTCTCTTCCACCACCATATTTGTCTTCGACATCGAAATCACCATTTTTAAAACGTTGAAACCACTCCCGACACGTTCTTTCACTCAGAGCAGCATCACCGTAAGTTTCTGAGAGCATTCGATGCGCTTCAGCTGCATTTTTTTCGAACTGTAACAGAAAAGTAAAACTTCCCGCAAATGGCGAGAATTGGGCACATAAACGGACATTTTCGAGCGTGAATAATACGAAAACAAGAACAACTGTCACTGAAACGGCGATGACAATTCGTTAGGCACTGTCCACACTCACTTTAAAGGCATTACCATCTATGTATTTCAACCAGCCTCAGCCGGTACAGCCACCTATCGGAAAACGGCGGAAGCAAAGTTGTACACCTGATATATCAATTGAACATTTGTTTATAATTTATTATTTTTTTTTATTTTTATTTTACATTGAATTTATTATATAAATTTATTAATTTATATAATTTAAAAATTACGATGATTTTGTCTATCTGGCAACACTGTTTCATTTTGTCTTAAAAATTTATGTCGTCTGCCCGTTTGTCGGTTTGTGTGCATAGATTAAGCTTTGAATGGTGTTAGTTAATTGTCGGTTTCCCTATTCCCTTCACAACAACTACAACAACAACAACAAAATTTCTAGCAAATCATAAAAATTGTATACAGCGGAAACGTTTATTCCTTTCCGCACAGTTGCCACCGTTTTGTAATTTTCTTGTAAGTAATGGCCAACTCGTTTCCGCTTCCCCCTTTCCACCTCGCCCCCTCCACCATATCCGCATCGTTGCTGCAAATCAAACACCTTTTTTAATTTAATTGCGTTTCCAAGCTTCCTATTTAAAAACGGTGAACGGTTGGCAAAATGCCAACGCGGCCCTTGAGCCGTTTTTAGTCGCAGTTGCAGACTGCAAGAAAAAAATGCAACAATTTGTCGGGCCATGGCAATTAGAAAACTGTAGGCGTCACCGCGTTAAGTACGTTTCGGTTGTTAATGGAAAATTGAAAGTATTCGCGCAGAAGAAACAACGACGAAGACGTAGCTGAGAAAATGAAAGCCGGCTCATCAGCAAATATTCGCATAGGACGTGTACTGGCACATGGAATTTCTTGGCAAATCATTAGTAATAATTTTTGTTGTTTTCTTTTTTTTATTGTTTTTGTGTTATTACCACGTTTGGCTTTCTTTTTGACGTTTCCATTTTTTTGATGATGACGAAACTCTCAATACGGCAGAGAAAAATTTCAGCCTATTTGTGGTAGGCGAGGCAGATGGATTTGTTGCTAATATTGTTGTAGTTGTTGTTGTTGACGTTGTTGTGGCGGCTAAGCGCCGCAGGTCATTTGCAAAGGAAACGGGTTGCCATTTATAATTGCTCCGTGGACAGAAAATATATTTCTTTTTTCCCCCCTAACCTTCTTCCTACTGCTGTTGTTGTTGTTGTTGTGGTGCTGGTGTTGATTTTTGCTTGTTTTGTGTTTGACAGGAAGACTGATGGGAGTTTTAGTGTCGACTACGGTTTTTTTCTTGGTTTCTTGTGTTTCGTTGTTGGTTTCATGTTCGCCTGTCACCGGCGGCAAAACGGTTCATTATTGTTAATTAAAAACACTTTACTTGATTTGCCAATTATGTGTATTAACCCGTTTTTGTCGAAATTAACAAAAGCGTGCAAATGAAAATGCTGAAAAGTGCATGGGGAGTGTGTGCGGAAAATGTTCCCCTTTTGAATATTTTGAAATTGTTTTTTTTTGGGTTTTACCAAAACAGTTGTAAAGCATTGTTATTGGTTTTATCTACATTGGGAATATTGAGTGTGCATGGCATGTGGTAAGTTTTAATGAGATTAGAGTGACCAGTTAAAAAGCTGATATCAACAAACATTTTTATAATGTTAATTTTTATATAAAATTAGTCTTGCGTTTGAAAGGGATTTGATATGTTTACAAGTTCAGAAGAAAATAAATAGTAATGTGACCATACTTTTTGAACTTTTTTAACATTTCATATTAGTAAAAATTTATTTAAATTAAATAAATATTCTATAATGATTTTGTTTGCTTATTAACATTAAGCAAAAACAAATTTTATGATTTTGATTTTTATATAAAATGATGATGATTCCAACGATTGAAGGGGATTTTTTGATATGTTTACAAGTTCATAAATAAATGAAAAGAAATTATCAAATTTTTTTTTTATTTTTTTAACATTTCCCTAAATCCCGTTTGAACTGTTTTTTAATAGTTTTAAATTGTTGATTTTTACATAAAATGATTCTAGCGTTTGAAAGGAATTTGATATGTTTACAAGTTTAAAAGAAAATAAATAATAATGATCATATTTTTCTAAATTTTTAACATTTCATATTAGTAAATAATTTAATAATTAAATATTAAATACAAAATATAATTAAATAAATATTCTCTAATAAATTTGTTTGCTTTTTTACATTTAATTGCAAAACCCTTATGAACTGTTAAAAATAATTTGAAATTAAACATATCCCACATGGCAACCTTAATGACTCTTGTAAGCCGTTTGGCATCTCTCACTGTTGGCAACAACAAAATAGTGAAAACTATTAACTTGAGAGTCTACCATTATTAAGCGCTCGTGAGACTGAGAGCCTTTCGAATCCTTTCCTTTCCTTCGCCTTGCTCCTTCTCTCCTACAATCAACGAAATGCTCGACAGCCAACAGCACATCAGACGCGCTGTGCGTCGCCAACAGTCCAAGAAAACTTTTATCTAATTAACAAAACTTCAACAAAACGTCAGTGAAATTGTCGAAAAGACGTCAGAAAGTGCGACAAGTGTTGACGTTAAAGCGCGTCACAGGAAGCGCAAAATGCACGAAGAGATTCGCGGCGGCAACAGCGAAAGCGGCAACAGTCGAAAAAGTTGAGCTTGCGATGAAATGCTTTTCGAAATGCAGGGGCGGGGGAGTAGGTAATTGTTTTTATGTAAACAACACTGTTGTCAGTGCGAGTGAACGCGGTGCGCTCAACTTTTTGGCTTCTTATAAAATTATTAAAAAGTTTTTTAATAAGCGCGCGTTCGAGCGTGCATGCATGTGTGTGTGTGTGTGAGCGTTTGTATGCGTAGAACAGCAAAGGGTTAATGCCGTAATGAGGTATTTCGAGTCGACACCGGCAAACTTGTGCTAGGCGCTTATTCGCTTACCGTCGCTCACTCGTCTTCAGTTAATTTTTTTAATTGTTCAACTTTTCATTTCAATTTACGTTTCAATTTTTTGCAAAAGATGAAAGGCATCATTTTCAGACAATAAATTACATGAAGACTTCAATAGCGAGCGAGTTGTGTGTACATATTTGAAGTAGAATCGGAATGGAGTGTGACGTAGTAGGAGTGGTGGCCCCAAGGATGCGTTGATACGTGATGTGAATGGACGCACTCTAAAGGCTTATGTCGCCTCTGAATGTCAAGACCAGAAGTTAATAATGACTGTCGAAAATTACTGGTTTGTAATTAACAATACTTCGCCATCTCCCGAATAATTTCATTATGATGGACTAGAATTGCTTTAGTAACTTCTTTGTATCGTCTTCACCATATTCCAACTAATTTCTTTGGGATGGTCTAGAATTGTAGGACTAAAGGACTAAAGAACTCTTTAGCAACTTCTTTGCACCTTGGGATAGTATGGAACTGCAGGACTGAAGGATTGAGAAACTCTTTAGCAACTTTTCTGCATCTTCTTTGCTATCTCCCGATCAATTTCCTTGGATTAGTTAACCCTTTCCGACATGAAAATAACAGCCCGCTGTATGAATTGTATGGGCTGTAGTCCAATATATTGGACATTGTGACTGAAAGGGTTAAGTTAGCAGGATCCGACTAATTTACTTGGGATGGTCTAGAATGGTTGGACACCAGGAGTGGGAAACTTTTGAGTCCCTTCTTTATCATCTCCAGAATAATTTGTATTGAGACACTGGAAAAACCCTTCAACACCTTTCTCGCCATGTCCAGACTAATTTACTTGGGGTGCTCTGGAGTTGTTAGATTGAAGGTGGCTTTAGGATATGAACCTAGTCTCTGAAATCAAGTTTAGCAATACGAATTGTCATTTAAAATCGTATGTTAATTCCTACTATTCACAAATTCAACTCGTTCTCGTATCGCTACGAATTCACTGGTCTCTTTTAACGATCTCTTCGGCTGATCAGCTCAATTAATCTAAAACTTTGGCTTTACATAGTCTACGATTTGTTGTTGTTATTTATTTATTCTTTGTTATTGCTTACTTCATGCAGCACTTAACTTAGAACTAAAAAATCAAGCGTTTTGATTATGTTCATTCGGAAAGTAAGCAAGAATCAATTTGTCATGGAACATCATTTGGTATGTTATCTGTAATACTTACGGGGGTCTTACTATGTAATGCCTCATTTCCGAGCGCCATATTCAAAAATTGATTACTAGAAAACTACAAATGATTTCGGGTAGCAGTTTTTGTAATGTTATCATTCATTATTGAACTTTACATAGTTTTTTTGGTTTTACTTTTTTTTGGTTTTTATAACAGTATGGGAATGTATGGGGTACAAGACCACATTGTTCGGCTTCTTTTGTTATATGGATAGTAGTCTGGTGGTCTTCATTGGCCAAAAGGTATCACTCCCAAATACTTACCAAAATTCAAAGGTCCGCAGAGTTATGTATAAGTGGGACACTGCGGACTACTTTCACTAATTCTTTGGACTTTGTGCTTCACCTAATCCCATTGGATATCTTGGGAAGGCAATTGGCCGCCAATGTTGCCATCAGGATGCGCGCTTCCGCGCAATGGAGAGTTGGGCGTTACGGGCACTCTTCTATTCTAAATTATTTCAAAGGCATATCTCAGAATGTTGACTACATGACACCCAGCCTGACCTTTGATAAGAACTATCAGGTTGTTATCCCATCTAGAGCCGAATGGGAGCTGGGTGTGCCCCCTGCCAGCGGTGAGGTCCATATTTATACGGATGGATCGAAACTGCTTGGTCAGGTTGGCTATGGTGTGTCTCTCTGTCGCAACTTAAAGCTCCTGCTGCCAGATTACTTAAGTGTCTTCCAGGCTGAGGTCACAGCAATCTGCGCAGCATCCGATTGGCTCAGGGTAAACAGGACATCGGCTACTGGTATCCTGATACTATCGGACAGTCAAACACCTCTTAGAGCTCTGGATGCGATCAAAATAACATCAAAGACTGTTCTCAGGTGCAGCAAATCTCTCAACGAGACTGCCAAGCAGCTTCATATTCGCCTATGCTGGGTTCCAGGTCATAGGTATATTCCAGGGAACTGTAGAGCGGATGAGCTCGCGAGACTAGGCAGTTAGGCCAAGAATTGACCACGCTCGGTGTCCCTCTTCTAACATGTAAGCTTCTTACTCATGCGAGCTCTATACACGATACGAATTTAAGATGGAATGAAGGCAACAAAAGCCTCCTTGCGCGCCAACTTTGACCAACCTTAAATGTTTGACGTTCTAAAGAACTCCTCTCATTAAACAGATCTCAGATTAGAACCATGATCGGTGTCCTTACGGGTCAGCTGTTTGGACGAGGAGGAGGAAGAAAATATTCCTCACTTACTATGTTACTGTCCTGCTTTATCCAGAAGAAGGCAGACCTACTTAGGCAACTTCTTCTTCGGAAGTATAGAAGATCTAGCTGATAAGACCATACGCCGTCTACTAAGCTTCGTTAATAGCTCCACCTGTTTTAATGAGTGAGCGATATGTGGTATCACAATGGGCCACCTGGCCTAAGTGTGCTCCTCCTGGAACAGCCACACCCACCTACCTACCTATAACAGTTTGTTTTATTTAAGATGAACGAAAGTAGACGAAAGTAAACAAATCGTCTAAGTACTTTTTTAAAATATTAAAATAATAATGATCACATATTAAATATAAAAAATAATAACATAAATATTATAAATGTAGCAAACAATTTATAAAATAGGAAAAATTAATTTTTTTGTAAGTTTTATCATAAAAAAAGGTGTAGAAACCTTATTTTGTTTAGAGAAGTTATTGAAAGAAGGCACGGAGTTTGTTTTAGTCTTTTGTACTCTTTCTTTCACTTGTTGTTTTTTAAGTCTTTCGGCAAGTTTGCAAATTGAATCATTGAAAATGTATGTTTTTAGAAAAATAATTTGGCAACTAATTTAGTCATTTTGTATTCTTTCTTTCAGTTATCTTTAAAGTCTTTAGGCAAATTTATGGAATCCTTCGAAAACTTGAATCAAAATAAAAAATACAATGCAATGAAAACGATAAAATATTTGAATGGTAAATTTTATGATAACTTGAGTCATAAAAGTCAATGTTTTTAGGAAAATTATGAAAAAATATAAAACTATTTTAGTAACATTGTATTATTTCTTTTAGCTGTTTTTAATAATCTTTAGGCAAGTTTATGAAATCTGTCGAAAACTTACATAAAAAGTAAAATGGAAAGGCAATAAAAATTATAAGATTTGAAGGATTAAGTTTTTCATAAATTGAATCATAGTAATTTTGTTTTTAGAAAAATTATTGAAAAAATTAAGCAACTATTGTAGTTACTTTGTATGCATTCTTTTATTTTTTTTTAACATTTTCTAAGCAAACTCCCTTTACGATACTCCCTTTCCTTTTTTATTTTTGTTACAATTTCTTTTATAAAAGTTTTAAAAATCAAAACTGCTCTCGCCTTATCGAATCCAATGTCTGCAGCGAATTCACCTCAGCACAATTCTTTGTTCAGAAAATGCATTAAAATGCAATTAATCATGATTTTACATGATAGTTGGCAGGAAAAACTTCTGTTTTGATTTTACAGCAAGTTGTCTTCTTATCTGCTCGCCTACAAGACTAATTACACTGTGTAACATTGTATGGATACAAACAGTAAAATAGTTGAGTGAAATAGTTGGAATTAGTTTGATCTTTAGAATTGTTTTTGTTTAGCAATGCTTATTATTATGAGAATCAGATAAAGGAAAATTTGTGTACCTTTTTCTAAATTTTCTTAGGAATATGTTTATTTGTTTGAAATTTGCAGACAGATACACATTTATTTTTTAAATTAAAATTAAAATTTTTTCTTATTTTTGTTTTAATTTTAATTTCAATGACAGTTTCACTTTGTTCCAAATGTTAAAAAAAAACAAATAATAAACGTATAATAAAATTATTGAAGATTTTAAAAAAATTCAAATTTCAGAAAAATAAAACACATAGAAAATATAATAGAAAAGCAACAAAACCAAATCCACAAATGACGAATTTTTTCAATTCAACTCCTAAGAGTCCCTCTTTGTTGCACAGTGTTCTAATACAACAAGATATGCAGCCGGCTGTGCAAACGATTCTGCGGCGCGACTAAACAAAAGTGAGCAGCAACGGCGAACGAAAAACTTTGCTACAGGTAGTGCAGAATTGAAATGCCGCATTTGCATTGGCGCGAAAAGTTTTACGCATTGCTGCAGACACTTATCGCGCCAGCGGACGCACCGGAGCGCAAATTAAAATAGCCAAAAGCCAAAGCGCATTAACATATTCGCGCGCGAGTGCGACAAGTGGTCAAAGTTACGTGACTTTAATCGGCCGCACCCAAGCGCCGCCCACCGCGGATGCGGTCAGCGCGCGGCGGCCGCTCGACACTGCGCCAACGCTGGACAAACAAAATGGAAATGCTGCCACAGTCGCAGCCGCAGCAGCGGTAAGTATGCAAATGCAGCAGCAGTAGCGAAAAAATCCGTCGCCACAGTCGTCCGCAAAGATGATGGATGCCTCTGTCGCTTTCATAGCCGCAGCCACAGCTGCACAGCGAGCGTGACGACGTTGACGACGCTTTTGTATTTTTAATGAGCAGCAATGGCGGTCGCCGGTGCGGCTCGATTCCCCAACGCCATCTTGTGAAAGTGAAAAATTATCATAGGAGAAAAAGATAAGCGCCGCAGGCCGCCGACCGCCACAGTCGCTCCATTTCCGTTCGCTGGCACCGTGGCCGGGCGTCCGCTTAGATAGTGAGAACGCATGTTTTGGTTTCAGCAGCGATTATGTGACGATGGCGCGCGCGAGCGCTGTGAGAGTTTTGGTTTTAACTCGGATTTCCATAATGAAACATTTTTATTGCCATTGGCACTTCATTAAACTAAACTCATGAATATTATGAATTTTCTTATATTTTTGTGGCTTTCATTGCGGCAACAGCCAACCGACAACCGCAACGGCAGCAATGCAGACACAACGGCAGCCGGCGCAGCACAACACTGGAGGAAACAGCGCAAAAGGATGTGAAGAAAAAATCCTTGCAGCACTTTTCTTGTTTACTTGTGCTCTTCCGTTTTGTCTATGCTGGAGGGGGTGATGGCGGTGGTGTGCTGCTGCTCTGCGACTCTGTGGTCTGGTTGCTGCGAGCGTTGTGGTGGCGTTTTTGTTGTCGCCACAATGATAAGGAACTTATCATTTATGAATCACGAAAGCGCGCAGCGACAGCGACAGAATTCTGGAGTATGTATGTAGTTCGAGTCTATGCGGCAAGCAGTGCTGTGCAGCAAGCGGCAGAAATGCGGAAAAAGTTGGCCGGAGGTGACTTTAAAGGATTTCGCAGCAGCGGCAACGAGGTTGACTGGCCATGTGCCAGAGCACGTGACTTAAGTGGAGAAAAGCCAGACAAGTGTGTGTGCGTGTGTGTCTCTGTACGGCACAGGCACATGAAAATGAGCGCAATGAGCTAAATCAGAAATTTAAGATTTTACATATTTTAGTTGACTTTGTTGTGTGGGAATTTATTTGGCAGAGAAATGAATAATTAATGCAATAATTAACTAAAATTATTCACTAAAATTATTGTATTTATGTACATGTGAGTTAATTAAGTGGGTTTTACTGTACTTGTTTTTATGTTTGATTTAGTCACGGTGACAGTGAAACCAAAAAAGTGAAGAAGTTGTGAATTAATCCTTTCAGTCACAATGTCCAATATATTGGACTACAGCCCATACAATTCATACAGCGGGCTGTTATTTTCATGTCGCCAAGGGTTAAGTGACAAAAAGAAGGACATTTAGTGTCATTCAAAACTTAGAAAAAAAACAGATTTTTGCGGAGAACATTACACCCAAAAACTCCCCAACAACAACAGCAGATGTACAGGGTTTTCGAACAAGAGGTGTTATTTTGGTATTCAAAGAAAAATTCCATTTTTTGAGATAAATGATCGGATGTTTATTTCATAATAAAGAGGAAGGCATGCCGTTAATAATGAAAAACAACATCAGCCAAATGGCCACCACGACCACGCTTACAGGACCATATCCTTTTCATGAAATTTTCCATAACCAAATCGCAAAGTGGCTGCCCTATGTCCTCGATAGCCTCACGAATTCTATCTCTGAGGTCTTGAATCGACGCTGGGCTGACGCTGGCTGAGAGGTTTCTCAACAATAACTCTTGGTTTTTCCGAGCCCTAGATGCGACAATTTTGCTTGTTGACGTAGCCACCGAGGTGGAAATGGGCCTCATCAGTCAAAATGATTTTTCGATGGAATTCCGGATCATTTTCATGCCCAAGGACCCAATCAGCAAAGACACGACGTTGTTGATGATCGGTCGGCTTGAGTTCTTGTGTTAACTGAACTTTATAAGCCTTAAGACCCAAGTCTTTATGCAAAATATGGTGTAATGACGTTTTTGGAGCGCCCAATTCCAAAGAACGACGAGGAATCGACACACCTGGGTTTCCTTCAACACTTTGGGCTACAGCAGCAATATTCTCAGTTGTTCTTGAGCGACGTGCACGGGCGACAGCTCGAATTTTCCACCAATTTCTGCATTGCGGTCCGACCAGGTGCTTCACGACGACCAAAAAATGCTTTAGTTTTGCGCACTGTGACTACAAGATTTTCACTATGTTTGTAGTGAATTTTGATAATTTCAATGCGTTGTTGAAGCGTGTATCGTTCCATTTTTAGTAATGGCGTAGTTTCTACTTGTCAAATGTCAAAGAATAAAAGCTTCAAAAGTGACAGCTACCGAAATACTGGGTTATTCAAAATATCACCTCTTGTTGGAAAACCCTATAGATGAACGAAACTTAACTATGCTTTCCATCATTTCAGACCAATGTTCACAGTTTCTTCTGTGTCCATGCAAGAAGGAACTGTATGTTAGGCAGTTAGTAGGTCGACCAAATGATGAGCCATTGGCTAATTTGGTAAATACATCTGACAGTGCGCTGTGTCCTGTAATTTTATCTGTTTCTAGCTGGCGTGCGCTCGAATCAGGTTTGAGACTTTGAGACAGATTATTATTATTATTGATGGGGACAATGCATGGCGATCTAGTACATCTATTATGCTCCCTTCTTTGACCTCAAAGACTATCAGTGAGTCCAGCGTCCGAGAGGAGTTTTAGTATGTTTCCTAAACCTCTGGATACCCAGTCTGCACCTGATATGAGATGGTCCCCCAGGTGCTTTTTTCTTTTTTGTATGAGTATACTGCATTTTCCTAGTATATGTATTGCAGTCTCCTTTTCCTGCAAGCACAACCTGCAATAGCCGTTTTCACGGATTCCTAGTTTAGTTAGATGATAATTCAATCTACAATCCCATTTAAGCATTCGCGAGATAATCATTAGATTATTTTTTGATAAGATCATACAATCCTCGAACTGTTTTCTATTGTACGACCCGATATCCAACTTCGAATGCTATAAATCTGGTTGATTGTCTTAGTAATGGTTCTTTCTGGTCGTCTCGTCCTTTCTCATTAGGATGGAGGAAGCTCCTCTTCCCAAACCACAAAAGGTTCTGGGCCGACAAAAGGTGTGGAAGCTCCCCTCCTTGCCAGCTCGTCAGCCCGTTCGTTCCCTTCAATGCCGGTGTGGTCCGGAACCCAAAGTAACCAGACCTTATTGTAACGGCCAAGTTCAAGTCAGTCCAAAACCAGTTTCGAGGATACCTGGTAGGATCTCAGAGCCTTGATTCCCGCTTGGCTGTCAGAAAGGATAGCAATCTTCCGGTTCCGGTATTTCTTCACCTGATTTAAGAAAGCACACCTTTCAATGGCGTATATTTCCGCCTGAAAGATAGTGGTGTGCTTTCCCGTAGATTCCGAGTATCTTATCCTCGGCCCGTATACTCCCATCTAGGTGTCTTCCTCTGTTAAGGAGCCATCTGTGTACCAGGATATCATATGTTGGTCTATCCTTTTGTTACTAAGTTCAATTTTGAATCGTTTGACAAAACTGAACTTCGGTGAGATTGTGTCCTCGGTATTGCAATTTCGGGATGCTAAAGCATGAGAGTATCAAGCCTCTTACGGGTTAGGAATCCCTCAGCCCCGATATTGACATCAGTCATCCGTAGGAGAGCCCTCTTCGCCTGGGTCTGTATATGTAAGTGAAGAGGTGTGAGTTCAAGAAGAACCTCCATGGATGCTGTTGGACACGTTCTCATAGCCCTTGTTATGCATACGCATGCCAGTCTTTGTAGCTTACTAAGCGCATTGATAGTGGTCGCCTGGCTGGTTGTGCTTACCCAAACAGTTGAACCATACGTTATCATGGGTCTTACGATCGCCGTGTAGATCCAGATGAGACAAATGTAACCACTTTGGTTCCTTGATATCACATAACACATATACTTATACTTTCTCTAGAGGTTTAGTAGATTTAAAGCAAACTAACAGGGAACTTAAAGTGGCAGTACTGGACGTATTCTCTGTCTGAATGCGTCACCTAGAATAAAAAAGAAAAGCTAATAATCGTGGCACAAAGAGGCACCCAATATGTAAGTGGTGCGCTTGGCCAAATCCCAGAACAGGGTATGGATTTTATTCGTTAAGAATCCGGTAGGCTGGTAGATATGGGTCTATCAGTTTCTATGAAGATTTTACACCCATAGCGCTAAAATGAATCTGCAATAATGAACTGCAACAACTGATCGATTGTATGGGCTGCACTTGAATGTATCAGAGTAAAATTTGAGGGCGTTTGAGTTAATGCAAAGATAAACTTTTAAACATAATATTTATGAAGTGTCTCTTCTATTTATGATCTATTTATACTCTATTTATATAGCAATATGAAGCAGTGTTCAAATCAATATAGTTTCGTCTGATGGATTACATGTTTTGAATTGTTTTTGTTGTGTCAAATATGTAGTACCAGCATTTAGTAATTATTTTGAATTAATTGATGGCAAATTAAACAACATTAAATTCAACAAAAATGCTGGTAAAACTAAAGCAACAATAAATGCAATTAGGCAAACAAATGAATTTGCCATATCACAAATTAGTAAGCGACACACATAGCAAAACCAACGAGCTAAAAGTTGATGTAAACAAATGTAGTTTGTTTATTCGACAGAAAATTGCGAAAATGCGTGTAAATTTTTACTTGAGGCTCACCATCATACTTTATAATATATGTACATAAATTTGTATAACATCTTAATTTATGTAAATTTATATTTAACATGTGTTAAACATAACAGTAGATATAAAATTGACACAATTGGTTATGACACTAGTTAAGTTGGGTCTTTTTATGTTTGATCAAAGTTGACTGTTTGGCTCAAAGAGGTGTAATGCGCCTAGTGGTATATGCCGAATTATTCTGTGGACTGCAAGAATGACTAAAGAAGTTAGAAGACCAACATTTTGCCGAGTAAAGGAAAGTTTGAAACTTTGCCAGGCCAAATGGTTCTTAACGCCAGACTTAAGCATTCTCACTGAATACTTAACTGGTCATTGTCCACTCAAGTATCATCTCAATAAAATGGGAATTTCCTTTTTGCATGAATTGCAGGCAATGCAATCAAGTATTACAAACAGTCATACATGTTCTTTGTGGTTGCTCTACACTCAGCAGAAAAAGATTTATCCAGTTGTGGGTGGCAACTTTAGCTCTGGAGGAGACATGGAACGTGAAACCAGAGTTGTTTAGTTGTTTGGATGGATGGATGGATGTGAGGGGAGCCGAGCAAATAACCTTAAGGAGGTCATTACCTCAAGAACTCAGGCTTAATAGCCCATTGTACTTAAGGCTTCCGCCGTAGCTCAGCTGGCTAGTGCGTTGGGCCGCGATTCAAGACTCCGCGAGTTCAATACTCCGTTGCGTTAACACCGCAAAAAAAAAAAAACAATTTTTCTTTCGGCGGTTATCCTCTCAGCAGGAAATGGCAAACCTCTGAGAGTAAAATTGCCTATGAAAAAGCTCCCAACTCGCCGTTCGGAATCGGCATAAAACTATAGTTCGCTTCCAACCTTAGTCTCGTAATCGGGCTGTCGTGTCAGTCAAGAAGAAGAAGAAGAAGACTTAAGGCTCAAAAAAAGGTTGATAGAGGATGGAAGATGGGAATGGGTAAAGAAAAGAAAAAGTGGGTGGAAAGGGAGAAAGGGTTATGAGATCTCCTGTGCAAATTTCCCGGACTTATTAATGAATCTCAGGAGATCACACAGGGTGAGAGTGAGGTGAACTTCGTCCGTTCTCAAAACATCTGAACCCAGCGTGCGCAATCTTGTTCTGGAGAAAGCAGGATATGCCCAGGCAAGACGTGCAAGTCGGATCTTCGATGATGCCCACGTTGACCATATGTTGCCCCCATGGATTGTCTTATGTAATTAACCCGACCATTCGATGGAGATCTTTCCGTCTCAGATTCTGGAGAAGCTCAGCTTTAGTTGTTTAGTGGCCTTAAAAAAAAATTACAATAAAGTAAGTGATATCTTTAGCTCTGCTTTAGAGAGAGAAATGGAAAAATTACCTAAATCTCTCAGATTTATGTTTGATCAATGCTTTGCAGCTTTTTTTTTAACATTTGCGAATTCATACTGTTCAATCCGCTGTTGTTGTATCGTTTAGTTTCAGCTTTTGAAAACCATTCGTGTTTTGTTTTTAAAGCTAAAAACATCAAACTAGCCTAAATACCACCAAATTTCCGCGCAAACTCTTTTCAATATTTGCAACATGGCCAAAAGTAAACACAGTTGTGGTGTGAAGCTTTTTTTGCTTTTCAAAAATTTTTTATTTTTATTCGTTTTGTTGCGGTTTATTATTTGTTTGCAGTACACAAAGGAATGCAAATAGTTGGTGCAATGCCGAAGAAGCAACCCGCATGTGGCAAGTGCGAAAATGAATGAAAATTTTAAACTGTTGCGTTTGCGTGTTTAGATCGCAGCGAACGTGCCGACATGCAAATTGAATTTTGGAAAATTGCCTGTAAATTGTACATTGCGTGCAACAATTGTTGCCATTGTCGGCCGAGGTGCTAAAATAATAGCAATTAAATATTGCATATGCAGCATGAATGTTATTTATTTTCGTGTGTGTGTGTGTGGCGAGTTCAAATGCGTTTTAGCGCCAATAAAATAACAAATAAAGCATGCAAAGGCGACAAAAGTGGATTTTTCCAAAGCGTTTCTAGCAATTCCAAGCAATAGGCGGGCGTTCGATTGAACTGAGTAGCGCGATGGCGATAAAAACAACACATTCGTAGCATACATTTAGGCAGTAAATTATAATACTGGCCGAATGCAGCTTGGCTACAGTTGTTGTGTGGGTGCAGTCGCGAATAGTTGCGACACTGTCGCCCACTCGCACAGTAATTACTTTAAATGGCTACTTAAATGTGTAAAATTACATACAATTTTCATATTGAATAAAAGCAATTTACTTATTAAATATGAACAACTAAGCCATGTTAAATAAGTGCGGTCGCTGCAGGCCTATTGTAATTAAAATGCACATTAATTACACTCAGACACTTGCACTCACACACACACACACACACACACCTACACAATGGCAGCAGCAGCTTATAGCGCATCGCAAAATTTTCATTTAAAATATGCGCCCATTTACATACTCACATGTACATACATACAGTACATACGTGTACATATATAATTATTTACATATGTAGGCGAACGTTTGGGTGTTTGTGTATTTTTATTAGCATCAGTGCGTTGGTATTTAAGTGGCGCGGCGTATCCACCAGCCACACGACGGCCCACATTTCTAATCGAAGTGCACTCAGGTATGTGGCGAATTGTGCAATTGCCAGAAAAAGTTATTAATTTTTTGCCATTTTATTTGCACTGCGCGCGCGCGCACACACTCACACACAAACACATATATAGCGACGTAGCGTCGCTGTGCGGTTAAATATCGAATAAATTGACAATGCTGTCGATGTTGGCGATATGTCGATGACATGGCGCAAATAACGTTTATTGCCAATCAACGTTCGCCGTTGTGGCATTGGTGATGAAAATTCCCACAGCATTTAGCGGTTGCAAGCGGCTGTTGCGGTGAGTTGTATGGAGTTTTCATAATTTAAATTGAGTGCGTTTGAAACAGACATAAATTCATTGCTAAAAATGCCTCAAACTCAACGCTAAACTCGTTTTCAATGTGGAGTTTCTGATGTGGAGTTGAAAACTTTTAAATATTTTTCTATTGGAAGAAAGAAGAGTTGAATGAATTTTGCATTCGTTTTGCATAAAATGGCTCACTGATTAAAAAATAAACATAATTCCATTGCAAATTGTTTTGGGGCCGATTGGCCAATTCAAATGTATTCACGTTGAAAAGAATAAAATTCAAGCTAATTGAAATGAAATTCGACTAATTGGATGATTAATAACACTGTGCAAGTCGAAAATTCAGACATGGGGAGACCTACAGAGGACTTTTCTATAGGTATACTGAGTTGAGATCCACCAGCCGTTTGGCTGGATTGGCTCTAGTTTAAGAGAAATCCGACTTTGAAGTTTGCTCATTTTAGTCGAGTTCGTCGCTTAAGTCTTCGAACATTTAAATGCTAACTGGTCCTAAATCGTTCTGAATATCGCTTTACTGTCTTCGGCAAGTTTGTAAATATATTAACGACCAACAAATTTGCTTGAGGAACCAATCCATAAAAAATACATTCAAACTGTGTTTTCGACAAAAATGTCCCAAAAACCCCACTTTCGTCGAAGCATAAATGCAGTACAGCGAACCTCCGTGAAAAAATGAATGAGTATGCTTTTTATATAGAAGATTGGCTCCTGCATCTAACAAACTAAAAATGTTGCCTGGGAAACGCTCATAAAAGGGGTGGCTCGGGGTCAAAGTTCAGAATTTTTATCAAAAAAACTCAATTAATCTCCAACTGATTTACACGATATGGATATCAAATAAAAGGTGTTTTCATACCTTTCTTTTAATGTGCAACATTAGATACGTAAGATGTACTAATAAAAAGTTTTAAGCGAAAAAAAAAACCTTTTTTTATAAAATTTTTTTTTAACGAATTTTTTTTATCGAAAAAATCCATTACTAAAGAACAATAAATTGTAGCCTGTGAAATTCCCTTTACAATGAAATATAAAACATTTGATATTTTTGTTTTTTCTGAATATATTTTTAACATTAAATTGATTGCGAAGGTGAATATGAAATGGTTTTGGACCCAGAGTCAAGTTAGAAAAAAATTTAAAAAATTATTCAGAAAAAACAAAACTATACATTTTTATATTTCAATTCACAAGAAAATGCATTTCCTGCTGGTTTTGAATTTATCTTGTAAGATTTATACTGCCAGTTTAGGCTTTGGTACCTTTGGAAGCAAACCAACAAAGTAATAATTGCTTTAAAATGTTTGTTTTGGTTGCAGTTCGAACTTGACAACTCTCCTTCAAAGGCCAAACGTAGTTCTCAAACTAATTGCAATGTAACATAAAGCATTTTTATTTATAAACGTTTGCACGTTTTTTATAGAACAACAACAAATTGAATGACGCTTTATATTTTAGCAGCAAAAAAGCAGCTGCCTGCACGCACAATGCATCCCAGTCACTTTTAACTTAGCTGGGTGAGTGAGCGACTGTGAAATCCTAAGCAAGTGCCTTAGTGGAGCTCCAGCAAACTTACCAAAAGATGGCGGAATTCCTCAATACGGAAGTGCTCGATTTCCGGTACGAAAGACTCGCCTTCGTCCCAGTGTTGTTGTGAAGTCTTTCCAAGCAGTACTTCTTCATAATTTCTGCATTCTTATTTCACTTTTATTCACTGCAAGCGGTACTAAACACAAAATATTTTCTTAAAATCACTCAATTGTTTTCTGCTTTTTCCAAATTTGTATAACTGTAAAGCTGATAGAGACAGCGGAAATAGAACAGCGGCTGATCATGATTGCCAAATCAGCGACAGCATTGCCAACATACCATACAATAGCATACTTACGATTGCATAGAGTTGCCAGATAGAAGGTGTTAAACTAATGTTTTGCAAGTGCGCTTGCGCAAGCACTGACTTGCACTCATGTTGACTATGGCAACGATGAACAGAGTCAAAATGAAACCAAACGGCGAAGCTGCAATTGATGAGGTGAGCCTAAGGCCATTAGCAAGGAGCAGTAATCGAAAATGTCACTGAAAGACTCGGTGTGATTCCCGCAGGTGACAAAAGCAACTCAACAGCTTCTGTAGGGAAACTTGCAAAAAATGTACCTAAGAGCACTATGCAGCACATACCATAGTGACATAAAATAAGCATGTCGATTCAAGAGAGTTGTCAGTATCTGGTTCACTTTATTTATTTCACTATGTTTTCAAAGCAATTGACATTTTTAAGCATGCCTCTCCCTAGCTGGTTCACTTTATTTATTTCAATATGGCACATACAGAATGTTGGCGTATTTCAGGAGGTAGGGCAAAAGAGATGTGCTAGTGGACAGGTGGATCTTCAATAAATAAATAAGGAACTTGGCCCATCTTTTTCCCGCGCTGTATGAGCAGTCGTCAGGAAACGAAGCTGAAAAAGGAGATTTGTTCTGTTTGACGACTTTTGCAGCTTCCATCAGCTCATAGTAGGTGACTTCTGGAATGGAGCTTTCTTCTATTCGATTGCTACATTAAGGGCCAGGCAACTGTTTGTGCGGAAAGAGACAGAAAACAATATGCTCCATGATGGTAGGGCTTACCGCTGCATTGCCCCTGTACCTTTTATTTTCGGGAAAACTATTGGGTACGCACTTTTCCTCGACCTTCTCTGCACCTCTTCTCTAAGACAGTTGAACAATTCCTTCTTGATTTTTTAATGGCTTTTTTAATGGCCTTCTTGCATTTTAGCTAGAAGTCGGTTTGTAGTTGTTGGTGGGCGTCATTTCCTCTAGCACGTTGTTATTTTCGCCTTAGCTTGTGGCATTCAGCTTTGAAGTTTGAAATTTCGCTGTTCCACCAGTAGACATGTGGTTTGCCATTGCCTCCACGTTTCTTCGGCAAAGTCGTGTTGCATGCGTTGGTCATAGCGCCAACAATGCCCGTCGCCATGTGCTTTGATCGCTAAACACGGCCGGCCATGCAGCTCCTTGAAGCCAATTTTTTCAATATTACTGTATTCTGTTTGTCTCTTTATATGCTTTTTATGGTTGCGGATTGCAACCCTGGCCATCCCTAAAGGAGCTTGCGCGGCCGGCAGGCACTCGACACTATTAAAATAAAATTACTTCACATTTCTGTTATCAAACATTCAATATTTAACGAAACGTTCGATACAAAAACCGACACCAAACATTTATAATCTTTTATTTCGGCATACATTTCCGCGACACTTCCCCCGAACTTAAACACAATTCTTTCAGTGCGGAAATAGCAAGCCTTCAGTTCAAACAACAACAACAAAACGAGCGAAACACACCTACACATACAGCGATTTTAGCACTCGGCGAATTAAATATGAACATTTTTACACGTGCACGTTTCTTTCAGAATGCTAAAATATTATTTGTATATTATTTATATGTATAACTGTTTTCAATGACAGCGATTTTCACATGACAATCACAAATCACACACAAATCACACACACATCATTCGAAAGTCGCCGTTTCCGTTTCACTACCCTGCAGGAAATGTAACTAATTTTAAACTAATTTATAACTAGTCCTTTTCTGTACAGGACTGATTACAAATTAGTTATTTTGCTTGAAAAGAAGTGATTATTTTAACGTGGCGATGTCCTAGCAGCACATCAATTGTCTACCTCTGCATGACTTCCCAACTAGTTTATAACTAGTTGTTTCCAAACCAATTAATAATTAGTCCGCAATGGACTGTTTTAAAACTAGTTGTTTTGTGACTAGTTAAAAATTAGTTAGTTTGTAACTGATTTTAAACTAGTCAAATAGTAACCAATTACAAATTACTTGCATATAACCCCATTAAATGAATTTTCAAATATACTGAATTCAATTCATACGATTGTGTTATTATATGTTTTCAAAAACAAAGTACACTCCTTTTAAATAATATTCACAACTAATTACAAACAAAACAGCAAAAATGTAAAACATTTCATAAAAATAACAGTTCAAATCATTTTACAAGAAAAATTAATTTAAAGAAAGAAAAGTAAAATAAAACAATACTTCAGCCAGTTCACTTAAGGCACTAAGATATTAAATAAATTCAAGTTTAACGCCGGCAAAAGCTGCTCTCAGCTCTTCCATGGGATCAGCTGCATTTATTGAATCTAGTTAAAAGAGGAACGAATTGTAGAATTAGTTATGGGAATATTATGCACAGTGAATGTAATTTTGCATATGTGTACGTGCATACATACCAAGCAAAATGTTAAAAAATGTGTTGTAGTCCTTCTTAAGCCTTTTCCCGTTAGTCCCAAAAATGTTCACGGCTACAATGACAGCAGCTTACACGCTGTACTTTTCCGCGCACAAATGTTCCACTTGCACGTCTTCAGTCGTGCCTTCAGCCACATTTTCAATTCCACTTCTGTTTTTGTTATTTTGCGACAAATATTTTTTGATTTTAAGGCATTTTTTTTACTTATTAAATAATTTATTTTACACACCTCTTTAAACTACGCACTTATTTACACTTTTCCACGCGCACACTTTGACGAAAAAACACGATATGGCGTCGTTTATGTTGCCAACCCATTGGATTCACTTACAAATTTTAAGGATCGAAAACGTGACCCCAGAAAATATCAATTTCCAAACAATAGGCAACCCTTGTTCACTGCGCAGACGCCAATGGCGACTTGTCGTTTGTACGAACAACGCAACGAGTACGGTGCATGCGCTCGTGAACTGTGTAGCTATGCATGATTTTTCAATCATTTACAAATTAGTTGTCAAATAATTAGTTAAAAATTAGTTACTTTTACCAACTGACTACTTCTTTCCTGCAGGGTAGTTTCCGTGTGCCACGCTCATTCTTTCAAGCAAGCGAGCATTTCGGCGTCCATGTTTTTGTGTTTCACGCTTTTCGCTGCGCTCTTTCAATTCCGATTTCCGGTGTGAAAATTGTCGGCGTTGCTTAGTGTTATGCAATTTACAGTGTTATGTGAGTGTTACTAAAATATTATTGTGTAATGGTACCAAGTTGTGCACATGTCCGAATTCTGCCATTAAATATTCTTTGCAATTGCCTTTGCTAGTGAAACTTTAATCAATTATCGAGCCCAGTGTTTCAAAGTGGGACAAAAATGTCACCGATTTCAAAGCAATGTTTTTGTATTTCCACGTGTTTCGATGTGCTCTATTGTTTTCCGGTGTGAGAATTTTATCGCGTAATGGTCGCTGTGTGTGTACACCATTTCTGGTGAAAGTTAGATCAATTATCGAGCTGGCGCACAGTGTTTCGAAGTGGTACAAATATATAAAAATTGTAAGTATCAGGCATGTGCTACAAATCGTTTTCGTTTCAAATTCGGAGCGAAAACGTGATGGAGTGTGCTCAATTTCGTTTTGATTTCGTCAATTTTCGAAAACGAAATCGTTTGAAATGATATGTGCCAGAAAACCGAAATTCCGTTTTCGTTGCGATTAGAAAACGGCTGGTATTCTATTTGCGTTTCAACTTATAAAGAAATTTTGAACGTGAAAAAGTTGAGGGAGTACTGGCTCACTGACCAACATGAAATTATGCAAGCCGATAGTGGGCACAGTTCACAACCTGTTAACCAATAGGGTTACAACTCCATCACTGTTGCACTGTACTCTTGCAAAAGAGGAGCTGTAAGAAATGAAGTATCCAACCACGTATCATGTACTCGATTTACATCTCCGTGATTAGGCCAATTCTTTTCTAAGGAGCAGTAGTATGGTGGACTGCCCTGGATAAGATGGTTAACCAGAAACTTCTGGACTCAGTCCAAAGATCGGCGGCGTTCATAATAACTTGAGCATTCGATCAACACCATCCAGCGGGCTCTACGCCCTGCTCCACTTTCTTCCTGTTGACCTCTTCGGTAAACAAGCTGCAATCCTCTCTGCAGTGAGACTATATACCATCAAAAGATGGACATGTACTGATTTCGGTTACTACCGAATCCTAGGCTGTTCACCTGACTTACCTGACAACATATATTACTCGCTACCATCATATCTGTTCGACTCTAAATTCTCAACCCTCATACCTCATAGACCGGAGTGGGAACAAGACACGGTTCCTATTCAGACAGTCTCAACCACATCAGCTTTCCAGACGTGGCACCACCCTCCCGTATTTCAACAAAAAATGGCTTGAATAGTCTTCTTGACTTGCAGTAAGACAGACCCTAAACTTGTGGTATCACAACGGGCCTATTCCGTGGCCTAAGTGTGTCTTTCGGCAAGTTCCATGCCAAGACAGCCACAAAAATTCCAATCATCATGCAAGATATTCAATTTTTTGTTAACGTTTCAAAAAACATTGTATAGACGTCAACAAAAAAATCAGCTTGAATTTTATTTCGAATTGAAGTCAAATCGTCCGTTTTGTAGCACACCCCCCAAAAATTCGTACGATTTCAAATTCCGATTTCGATTTGAAATCGTGCGATTTGCAGCACATGCCTGTATATCATCGATTTTAAAGAAATTTAAGTCATTTGAAAAGTAATACCTTTAAAAATATCTTAACAAATTTGTGATAAAATACGGCTTTGAGCGTCGGCAATTAAAAATGTAATTAAAAGACAGTTTTCGTTTATTCTGTGCACTTATAAGAGTCCAATAAATCATTTTACGAGCTATTTTGAAGAAAAATTAAAAAAACGGACTTCTACGCTATTTAAGCAAAATACTTTTTTCTTTAAAAATATAGAATTTTGCATTGTTACACCTATTTTTATACGTAATCTTCTGAAATAATCTTTCAGTTTTTGCATTATGAAATATTGTACAATTTTGCAATTTTTTGCGATTTTGTAAAATAATTGGATTTTCGTAAACTGGCTACCCTGTTTAACCCATTGAGAGATTTTTTATCAAATTTTTCAATTGGTATGAGTTTTTGTTTGCTAAAGTGTTATTTAATGCTTATATTTTCTAAGAAAAAGGAGGAAAGTTAAGGCAAAACATTTTCATAATTTGTATTATTAATTCTTTATTTAGTTTAAAAGAAAAAATAAACTTTACCAACCCCTTTCTACCCTCTGAAGAGTAAGACCTTATAAAAAATAATTAATAATAAAAAAATGTATTTCTGGGGAAAGTTAAAATTTTAAATTTGACGTTTTGGGCTGCTATGTGGTTATATAGGGTGTTTTTTTTAGAGGTATAGAACTTCGAATTGAAATAAAACACAAGAAAATCGTTTTAATGTCCATCAATTTGGCTTTATTGGAAGGATAATTTTATGCCATTAATGTTTAAATATGATTTCGGGCATGTGGCCGCCGCGGCTGGCTCGAATAAAGCCAATTCTACAGGTCCAATTTTTAAAGTTGATGGACAAAGCTCCAATTGCTGTGCACGGTGGCGAATCGATTCATTCGGGTCCTCTTCAACATTTTGCTCTACAGCGGCAATTGTTTCTTCGGTGCGCACTGTTCGACGTCTCTGCGGATGCGTATTATCACATAGAGTAAACGTAGTGCGAAAACGACCCATGGTTAACCGAATTAATTGCTCTGATGGACGATTATGTCGACCATAAAATGGACGGAGCTTGCGGTAAACTTCGCGAACTGAACCATTATTTTCGAAAGAAATTTGCACGATTTGCAAGCGTTGTTCATTTGTCAACCTGTTCATGATGAAATGGCAAACCAAACTGAACATAAATGACATTAGAGTTGCCAGATTTGACCACAAAATGCCAGTTTTATCTCTATTCGAAAAACAAACCTCTAAAAAAAACACCCTATATCAGCAACATTTCATAAGAAATTTTTTAAAATTTTTATAATCGGACCCTGTATTTTAGAGTGATTTTTTATGAGAGCAACCACATCGCTGTGGCTGTAATAATTACTTAAACATAAAACTTGTTACGCATAACGAAAATTTGAATATTTCTTCATTTACTTCAGCCAAAATTAAAAAAATAAGTATCTAAATTGAAAGCAAACGTCAAATTAAAAAGTTATCTAAAGTTGTCTGCTTCTTCTTCCTCATATGTCAAGATATACTATTAAAAGGACGTGTATAACTTCGCTTCTTTAAACTTAAATATTCGGTTTATTAATTTCGTATTTTTCCCAAAGCTTCAATCTATTCTAAGGACCAACAAAAAATGTATTCTTGAAGCCACAGAGGGCTCAGACGGCCACAAGCAGCCATATGGCAACAAAATAGCGAAAGGGTCAACTTCACCATCCTCTTTCTATACTTCAAAGATTGAATTTAGAAAAATGCAGAAATACGTGTTTTGTTAATTGTTTTTTTGTACATTTTGTACATTTGCAGAAAATTTTAAAAGAATCGGACCAAAAATATATGGTTTTTAGCTGGTAAGAATCCGGCCTGCTGATCTGGAGCTCAGTATCTTTCGAAGATTTTCCAACTCCAACAAAAACAAAAAACATTTAACTTAGCTCAGCACGCGTACAGTTAGACACACACACACAAATAATCGCACACACACATGCAGATATTTTCGCTGCTCGCGCCTGCGGCCATTACAGCAACATCAAAATATGTACGGACGCGCATCAATACAAAGGTGAAATTTATTTATATCAGGATGCGGCACGGCGGTGCTGGTTACGGCTGGGGAAAGGGTCAGGGTTGGGGGACAAAGAAGAGCCAAATGCCTGCCGTCGCCATCATGCATTTTGGTCATTTGGCGAGCAGGCCGGCGGGGCCAACTGGCTGCGTGGCCGAATGGCAAACGGCATGCGCGGTCCGCTCGAGCGTTTGGCCCTGGCGGCGAGTTGTGTGGCATAGGGAATTAAAACGAAACAAAACCGAAAAACCCTAACCTAACCTAAAAGCAGAAATAACATGCAAATATTGGCCGCAAGCGATTGTTGTGTGGCTGTTGGAAATATACGTACAGCAAAAATAATACACGCACACACACACATGTGCAAATACAAAGCGCCACACAACAACAATAACAACAACAACAATGGCCATACAACAAAGCCAAGAGCACATTGCAAAGGGTCTGCTGTTTTTGTTATTGTTGTTGTTGTCGTTGTTGTTGTATATCCGAATGGCGCGCGAGAGCCTTTGAATTTGAAGTGCACATGTTGAAAACAAAACCTGAGGGTGCAAAAGTGAACAACTCCAACAACAACAACATTCAAAAAAATAGAAAGGCAAAAAGTGGGAAAAAGTGAGGCCAAAACAAGATAAAAAAATACATAGGTACAAATTATATACCATACATAAATGCAGTGCGATAGCACACACACGCATAAATATGTATGTAGGTACGTTGACGTGCAAAGATATCAACGCATTCGTTGTCGTTACGCTTGTCGGCTGAGCGCAAAATTGACCGCTAGGCACTGGCCGAGGCGGTGTTGGGCTTTTGTGAGGTTATGTACGCAACAAGAATGCCTTTAAAATTATCACAACGACACCCGTTGGCGTCCGTTGCACAGTGGTCAAAGTTAAAAAATCCAACTTCAGCATAGCGAAGAATTAAATATGAAAACTCAAAGCCAAAAGTGTGTCGAACAATTTCTGCACAAAACACAAGAACAAATACGACTACTGTGCACAAGCGTCCGCGTCCGAATTATTGGGGGGGAGTAGCCGCTGGCGATGCGGGCGAGCTGAAATGGCAGCAGGACGCGCGGATCGAGAGGTGGCTGCCGGCCACGGGGCTCAGGTCAGCACCGGAGACCAAGCAGTCGGCGCACCGGAGACGCAGCACTGGAAGGCTGCAGCGGAAGGCTTTTGCTTCATCAGCGGCATCAAAGGTGAAAACCTTTGGACCTTCCCACACACACACACACACTCGCACACATTGCAACAAAGATACGGATAAATCGTCAAAGCGGCAAATATATAAAATATCAAATATATGAAAATGCAAAAGGCCGGCACCGGTGTGGCAGCGGTGGCGGGTTGCGCCGCTGTAATCGTGAATTAAAATCGAAACAGTGGCTGGCGGCGAGGAACAGAGCAGCGCAAACATTTCGTCCGCGGGCACAAATTGCGCCCACAATAAAGTACAAACTGCTGGCGCAGCGGTGGAGCGGCGAAACGGACGAGGGTTGAGGTTGCGGCATGTGTAGGCGCTGCTGGCAACTTGCGAAAAAGTAATGCGGCCGCTGTCGAAAATGTTGCCAACGGCCACAACAAATTCAACCCATTCCACATGGGAGCTAACGAGGTAATTTATTATTTACGTGTTGTTGTGGTTGAGGCAGCAAAAGTCGCCAAACCAAATTGAAATCCAACGTTTTGGTTTATTTTTGGTTCTGGCCCCAAAATTCTTAAAGACTCATCTTCAAATTTATGGATCTCGATCAACATATTTGCTGGTATCAAGCGAATTTAGCAGTTGGATTAAACGCTTTTGAGTTGTTTCATTGAAATGACCAATTTTGGAAACTGAAAATGCTATCAATTCGTTGGAAAATTTTGAGGTTATGTGTTTGCAGGTCAGAGAAATTAAAAACTGCAATGCCAAACGGCAATTCCGTCTGCCATTTCGGACGCAGATATCGCCAACATATATGGTATACATTTGACGGCAAACCGACGTGAACGTTTCATTGCAGATTAAAGTGTAGGGGAGGTGGGGATCTCTTGGTAGTTTTTCTTTATTTTCTTTCGCTGATTAATACTTTTTGATTTTGTTGGGATAATAAATGGCAAATAATTCTAATAGAATTGGCAAAAATACAAGGAAAGCAACACTTGGAATTCTGTAATCCGATGTTTCCAATATATCCTGCAAAGAAAATTGAAATTCAAACAGCAAGAAGTGAATTCATTAAGAAGGGGAGATCACAAATTACTTGTGGTCCAACCAAGATATCTGAGATGATTAATAAACATTTTGTAATACTATAATCCAAGTCTCCAACATATCCTGCAACGAAAATTTAAATTCCAACAAGTGAAGTCATGAAGGAGGAGGGACCATAAGTTACTTGTGGACCAACCGAGATGCCTGAGATGATCAATAAACACTTTGGAATTCTATAATCCGATATCTCCAACGTATCCTGCAACCAAAACTTGAAAGAAAATATCCTGCAACCAAACTTTAAATTCAAACTGTTCGAACAGCAACAAGTGGAATCATTAAGGAAGAGTTACTTGTGGACCAACCAAGATGTTTGAGATGATTAACAAACATTTTGGAGTTCTATAATCCAAAGTCTCCAACATATCCTGCAACGAAAACTTAAATTCAAACTATGCAAACAGCAATAAGTGGAATCATAAAGGAGGAGAGACCACAAGTTACTTGTGGACCAACCAAGATGCCTGAGATGATCAATAAACACTTTGGAATTCTCTAATCCGATGTCTCCAACATATCCTGCAACGAAAATTTAAATTCAAACTATGCAAACAGCAATAAGTGGAATCATGAAGGAGGAGAGACCACAAGTTACTTGTGGACAAACCAAGATGTCTGAGATAATTAATAAACACTTTGGAATCCTATAATCCGATGTCTGAAACATATCCTGGAACCAAAATTAAAATTCAAACTATTCAAACAACAACAAGTGAGACATTGAAGAGAGACCACAAATGTCTTGTGGACCAACTGCGATACCTGAGTTCATTTATAAACATTTTGGAATTCTATAATCCGATGTCTCTCATATACCCTGCAAAGAAAATTGAAATTCTAACTATTCCAACCGCAACAAATTAAATCATTAAGGAGGAGAGACCACAAGTTACTTGTGGACCAACCAAGATGTCTGAGATGATTAACCCTTTCGACTCCCAAAGTTGCCTGAGAGCAACTTCTTCTATTTGTCTTCTTATAGCAAAATTGATTGATTTATGGGTTTAATTTAAGTAGGCACCAACAAATTAATATTTTTAGAAGCGAATTCAAAGCAAATTACAAAATTTTTACAGTTATCCCCAAAATAAATTTCAATAATTTGCAGCGACATCAGGGAAAGTTTGTGTTCTAATTGAAATCTACGAATTGGACGCGTTTGATCAAACCCCTGTTTCTTTGATAATGGTTAAATAAAATCTAAAAGTGATAATTTTGTATTTTTCCATAAATATTAAATAATTTTTCTGTAACTAAAAAATATTGATACACAATTTATTTAACCTAACTTACACTTACACTAAAATTGTTCAAAAGTTAACTAAATGAAATTGAAATACATACCAAAAAGTAATATCGAGACACAGGGTAAAATTTGGGGTCGAAAGGGTTAATAGACATTTTGCTTAAGATTGAACAAGAAGCAGACAACCAATTTTCAGGACTCACAAATCTGCGGTACTAACCATAACTGGGCATTGTTTTTCATGATCAATGCTTTCAGTACCAGCGCCAATAAGGCCGATCGAATTGGAATTTTACAAAAGTGCTTTGAAGAGTTATGCTCAATTTGTATCGTTCATATGCCCCTCTCTCCTATACTCGACTTTTCTGCACTTTTGCCACCCGTTTTCTTCACATTCGTTGCATCTTCTGCCACTTCCATTTTGCCGCTTCAGTTTTAGTTTCATATCCTGCCAATGCCTGCAGGATGCTTCACATACAAGCATACTTGTTGTTGGTGGTAGCCATACACATACACACACACACAAGACCACAGTGCGCAGGATGTTGACGCATGGATGGATGGTTGGCTGGCTGACTGTTTGGTTAGTGGGCGCGTTGTCGTTGGCGGTGGCCACTTTTCTTATGCCTCATTGTGTGCTGTGTGTCCTTGTCTACATTTTCCAATTTACGTTTTAAGCGCACACGCGAACATGGCACGTAGGCGTGTGAGTAGTGATAGCGCAGCAGCGCGAGGAGAGCGCAGCGGCCGGCGCTCCTTTCAATTGCCGCCGGTCATATAAAGGCGAATGAAAAACCACGCTTGAATTATTTTCCTCTTTGGCATTTTTCTTTGCGCGCAAACAAACCAACATTCAACACACACACACACACATACTTATCTGGGCACAAGCACTCACTCACTCCTACACACACACACACACACACATACAAACGCGCATGAACGCCTATATGCCGCCATCAGCTCCGCCAATATTTCGCGCACTGTGCCAGCGCGTCGTCGGAACCTGTCCAAGTGTGTCGCCAATGTCGTTATTGTTGTTGTTGTCGTCATCGTCGACAACATCTCGTCAGCGGCTTCGTCATCGTCAGCATTGTAGTCGCCAGCAGTCATCAGTCGCCAGCGCTACGTCACCGCTGCGGTGGCTCCGTTCGTCCGTGGCGCACCATATCGCTGCTCCTGCGATAACGCGCGGCCCCGTCATCACCGCCGCCTCCCCCTCCTGCTTCGCTGCTCGTGCCGCATCAATCTTGACAGGCTCGTTGGTGCGTTCTCTTGCTGGCTCGCCCGCTCGTTCGCCCTGCCGGAAGCACTTGAGCGTATCTCGCCGGCAGCAATTTTCTGCTTCACCATCTACAATTCCGTTCGGCTCAGTGGAGTTCGGTTCAGCCAGTGCTCAGCCCGGCTCTGCTCGGTTCAGTGCAGTTCGGATGAGTTTCATTTGGTTCGCATTCGTAGCGTCGCGTTCCCTTCCCATCTTCGGTGCCTACACCGCGCTGTGTTGTTGTTGCTGTTCTCGAATGCCTTTGGTGCTTTAAGTGTAGTCGTTGTTGGTGCAGTTGCTGCTGTCGTTGCCAGCTTCATTGTTGTCTCCATCGTCAACGCCATCGCCATCACCATCGCCAACATCATCGTCGTCATCATTAACAGTGTCGTTGTGGCTTTTGGCATTTTATTCCAATTTGTTGCTGTTGCTCTTCTTCTTGTTGTTGCCGTTATTGTGGTTTCTCATGTAGTAGTTGTTGTTGTTGAAGTTCTTTTGCGGCCATATAACGCAGGGAAGTGCCTTTTATTATTATTCCCGTAGTAAGGAAGTGAACTGTATGTGGTCTAGTTTACCTGTATTAAGGTGCGCCCGATGCCCGACATGCAACACACACAGTGGCGGCATGATAAAAAAATATAAAAAATAAAAAAAATATAAAAAAAAAAAAAATTTGAAATATAAATGTATGAATGAATGAAAATGCGAAAAAGAAACTAACCTAATTTGAATCAATTTGTTATTTTGAAAATTCGAAATTTGGAGGAAAAGAATCATAAAAGTGCAACAAATTGCAACCATCAATCTTGTCATGTTGTGACTTCTTAAGGGGGTCGTCTACGTAGCGGCCCGATTTTCGAGCCTTTTTTTTTCAAAATTTATTACTAAGGAACGAAAAAAGATATTAACTCACTTGTTTTTGTTTTTTGTTTATTTAATCTTTCAAGTGGCAAGATCATAAAAATTATATTTCTACATATTCGAGTGTAGGATGACCTTGAACGTGCCTTCATCACAATTTTGATATCAATTTCCCTGCACGATTTTGGGCCAACCACGTAACCTACAACAAAAAATGAAACTAATCGATAATTGATATTACATCAGCTATACTTAGACACGAGCTTTTTGCAAAATTCAAAAATCTCTCGAAATGGTGTACATTTTTGAAAAATACTTTTTCCCTTTTTTTCAAATGCTTATTGCCTGTTATAATAAAAAAATGCTCAATGTGCGTACTCAATGTTCTACAGCTCAAAGCCGGTGAAGAGTTTACCTAAATCCTTTGGAAATAACATTCCTTACGTCTTCCAAATGAAAATTATGTAAAAAAAAACAATTTTTAAAACTTTATACGTAGACGACCCCCTTAAGAAATCATCACCTAAAGTCTATAATAGATTAATCTTTAATCAGCTTTTAAATTTGTGGCCCTTTAAAGGTGAAGTCATCAATAATGGAGTGTTGGTTCTATCCACTTGGTGGGCTTAGGACAGGAGTTTGTACAGTACAGACCACACGTAGGTCTAACAATCGCTTCTTCTTCGCTTTCGATAGAGTCTCAAAGATCTGAAAGTTTAACTTGCGATACATTCGCATTCAAGTACTTTCACTTGAAGGTTTAGCTGAAACAAAGTGAAATCCATTATCTCTGAGAAGGAGAAGTCCCAACCCAAACTAAACAGAAATCCCATTTTTAAGTAAACCTGAATGAAGCCTTCTAGATTCGGTGAACTTTTTGCCATGGTTCATTTGACACGGCGCTTCTCAAGCTTGTTAAGAACTTTGTACCCTAAACCAGAAGTACACTCCGGGCCACCAGAATAGGTTCACATTTTTTTCTAGAGGAAAATGAGTAGTGTTCTTACAAAACACCGTTTTACCTCATTTATTGGTATCAAGATGTTCAAGGCATCTTTTGTAAACCTACCTGTACAAAACACAATTTGACATTTATTTCATTTTTTGTTTTTAGCCCACTTTTGTAAAGTGAACCCCAAAACTGAGTACATTTTAGTGGGTCACCAGAATAGGTTCACATTCAAAATCGCTGCTTTTTTGGCGAATAACGGGACTTTTGGGAGCAAAACCAAATTTGATCATTCCATTAAATGTTTTTCTTAACGTTTGTATGAAAATGGGTCACGGAAAAGCTCTAACTTCCGAAGAAATCGCTCAAATTAAAGTGCTTGAAAGTGAAAATTATTCTTTGCATAAAATAGCGTTTAAAATAAACAGAAGTCAAAATTTGGTGAGCAATTATTTGCGAAATAAAAGCACTAATCGAAAAAACATGAAAGGCTGCGATGTGCTTCAAATTCCGCTGACTCAGTTGCCAAAATCAAGGCTAAAACTGGACTTCTGCAAGCTATTCTACTATCAAACGTGTCATTCGGAATGTCCCCAACCTAAAAAGAAAAAAACTGCAAAAAGAACCACTGCTAACTGCTCAGCGCCAACAAAACCGTTTGGAATTTCGCAGAAATCATATGGCATGGAACGACAAATGGAAGTACGTCGAGTTTTCGGGCGAAAAACGGTTTAATCTTGATGGACCCGATGAATACAATTTGTATTTCCATGACCTTAGAAAAAATTAACGCTTTTTAACACGCCACCACGTTTGAGAAGGTGGAATTATGGTATGGGGAGGGATTTCCTACTACGGAACTGTCAAGCCGAAATTTCAAACATCTAGAATGGCGGTAATGGGCTATAAAACCATGCTTGAGAGAGTTTTTCCACAATTGTCTGTCTTGTTTGGTCCTATTAAGTGGATATTCCAGCAGGACAATGCACCCATCCATACTTTACGGGTCGTGAAGCAGTGGTTGATGCAGCAAAACTTTGATCAGCTGGAGCGGGCCCCCTATTTTGCTGATTTTAATATCATTGAAAACGTTTGGGGATGGTTGGTGAGGAAGGTCTATGCCTTCGGACGCCAGTTCGACAACAAGGATGAACTTATTGGTGCCATTGAAGCAGCGTGGGAGAATATTTCTCTAGATTTAATTAAGTCTTTATACGAGTCAATGTTGACGCGAACTTTTGAAGCCATACTAAATAAAGGTGGCCATACTCGCTTTTAAAACCAATAAATTTAAGTGTTGTTACCAAACAGTCCATATTATTTGCATTTACCACTGTTTCAATCTTAATTTTCAGAGTGAACCTATTCTGGTGGCCCACTAAAATGTACTCAGTTTTGGGGTTCACTTTACAAAAGTGGGCCAAAAAAGAAAAATGAAATAAATGTCAAATTGTGTTTTGTACAGGTAGGTTTACAAAAGATGCCTTGAACATATTGATACCAATAAATGAGGTAAAACCGTGTTTTGTAAGAACACTACTCATTTTCCTCCAGAAAAAAATGTGAACCTATTCTGGTGGCCCGGAGTGTATCTTTCATGGAAGATTCTCTTCGTTTCTGCTTTAATATTCATACTTCTTTGTCCTTTCATTAAGTTCATCTAATCTCATCTAAAGATCATCTAATTGTCATTCTCATGTATGTCTTGTCATATCATTTCCCTGTACGCTATAAGAACCTCGATTCTATTAATGAGAGAGCCGAATAGGGGCAGAAAGTGTTGTATTCCTTTAACTTCTTTCCATCTCCGCATTCATTGCGGACATTCTTGAGAGAGATGAGATGCTAAGGTCGAAAGATACAAAGTTCAGTCCATTCTGTCCAAACCTCGATTCAAAACACCGTGCAACAATACTTCTGACTGATGCCTGATATAGGCATGAAACTAGAAATCATTCATAGTAACTGGACATACTCAGTTTTTCATTTTCTAATCCAATGTCCTTTTAAAAGGACCTTAAAATGTCTTCATGTTTTGCATCGGTGAAATATAAGGAGGACCAGATAATGGCAGGAACTGTTGTATTCCGCTTCCTCCTTTCCATCTTCGCATTTCTTGCAGACCTCGTCGAGAAAGATGAGATCCTAAGATCGAATGACACAAAGTTCAGTCCATTCCGTTCAAACCAAAAGACGGTTCAGGCATATAACTAGAAATCATTCATAGTATTCGATCCAATGTCCATTTAAAAGGATTTTAAAATTTGAGGAGGACCAGATAGGGGCAGGAACTGTTGTATTTATATACCTTCTTCCCATCTTCGCATTTATTGCAGACATTGTCGAGGAAGATGAGATCCTAAGATCCAATGACACGAAGTTCAGTCCAATCCTCGATTCAAACACTGTGCAACAGTACCCAACAGGACCCAACTAAAAGATGTTTTAGGCATGAAACAAGAAATGATTCATAGTAACCTGCCATTTCATTTTCTGATTCGATGTCCTTTTAAAAGGACCTTAAAAGGACCACTTATTGGAAGGAACTGTTGAATTCCGGTATCTTTTCGCAATCTCCGCACTTATTGCAGACATCGCCGAGAGAGATGAGACGTTAAAATCGAAAGGCACAAAGTATAATCCAATGCACCCGTCGGACTCAGAGACGACTCAGTGACTTTTGCTGTTGCAGAACGGAAAAGTCACTGTTTTGTTGTACAGATTTGTGATCTCAATAATGTTTCCGTATTTGTGAAAACAAATTTTCAAGATAATATGTATAGGTTTGGTGTTCAAAACACTAAATAAATGTGCCTTAATAAGTCAATTTTAGAAAACTCACTCACTCACTCACTAAAGTTGGAAAGTATAATTTCAATTGAATTTGTTGAAAACTGATCTCGAAGTTTAAAAAAACATATTTTATATATAATATTTTATAAATATTTTTTGAAAAGCACATTTTTTACCCACCACTGTTCGCAAGCCGAGCCTACACATACACACACATGCAACAAAACGAAAAACACCCTGTTTCATTTTAACTTACGATCTACTGTGAGCCTTTCTCCTCGAGGCCATTGCAAAGAATGGCAACTGAGTAACGGCGGCTATAAAAACAACAACAACGACGACAACCGAGCAAAAATACCGAAATACGCCAAAATAAAACAGTCATGTCAACAACAATAATAACCAGCGCTCAGCGACGCAATGCAGCGAACGGCATCGAAAGGAGAAGAGAAAGAGAGAGGGCAAGGGAGGCGGAGGGGTGAAAAAGCGCTGCTTTAAAGTTAGTTTACAACTCAAACAAATGCAATTCGTGCAATTTCCAACGCAGCACGTTAATATGAGCCCTGCGGCGCCAGAAACCCAAGCAAAATTAGTTGCACGACACACACACACACACACGCTCGCTCACATATCAAACATAACGTAGAGATGCATATGCGAGTCCTTGCATATGAACTTATGCACATGCATAAGGATACATAATAACTGTGCTTCCTTCTTCCTGCACTACACTGTCAGCTACACACATATACGCACACAGACATTTGCACTCAGCCGGATAAACCGAGCGACAGTCGGACAAATATATGAGCGCACACACCGCCATGCGACTTCATATCATTTCACACAATGGCAAGCAGCACACCACACACACACACATACACACACAGACACACTCATGCGGCATCTATGCGGCGACAGGTGCACGACGAACAGCCAACGGAAGACGGAAAAGCCGCACGCGACGCAGCACTGCACTTGTCCGCATGCATCTTAGAGAATAATAACGACGATGTTGCATGCAGTGCAGCGTTGCGGTTACGGCGCATCCTCATTGTCGTCGCGGACGTCGTCGCTGCCAGCCACGAAGTCGGCGCTGACGTCGTCATTGTTGATGTGTTGCCAACCTCAACACCAGAGGCGGACGGCTTGTCAGGGGGAAATGAGTGCGGCACGTCGCCAAGATTGCCATTGCCAGCGTTTGGCAGGCGAGCGCGCAATGCAGCAACCACGCCAACAGCGGCAAGGACGAAAAAGGATGCATCAAGTTTGCCGGAGCTGCTTTCAGTTGCTGCTTAATTCCGAGTCGAAGTTAATAGTTTGCCTATATTTAATGTAATTAACAGCCATCGCTCTGAGACCACAGCTGGGAGAGTTGCAAAGCCGAAGCTGACTTCGGTTCAGCGGATTCAGAGCGCAGCTTTTTGGTTCAGCGTTTCAGAATAAATTTTGTAAATTTAAAGAAAGAAGAAGCCTTAAAGAAATTTAATGTTTGGAAAATAATTAAAATCCAATCAAATCAAATTAAATAGAATAAAATAAAATAAAATAAAATAAAATAAAATAAAATAAAATAAAATAAATAAAATAAAATAAAATAAAATAAAATAAAATAAAATAAAATAAATAAAATAAAATAAAGTAAAATAAAATAAAATACAATAAAATAAAATAAAATAAAATAAAATAAAATAAAATAAAACAAAATAAAATAAAATAAAATAAAATAAAATAAAATAAAATAAAATAAAATAAAACAAAATAAAATAAAATAAAATAAAATAAAATAAAATAAAATAAAATAAAATAAAATAAAATAAAATAAAATAAAATAAAATAAAATAAAATAAAATAAAATAAAATAAAATAAAATTAAATAAAATAAAATAAAATAAAGTAACATAAAGTAAAATCCATTCAAAATAAAATAAAATAAATAAAAGTCACTGACTGATTTTTATTGGTGACAAAAAATAAATAAAAGTCACTGAAAGCTTTTCATGGATTTATTTTATAATCAAATTGGTTCAAAACTATTTTTAAAACATTTTTCAAATCATAACTGCTTCTGTACGTCATACAAGAAATGTTAATAAATCATTTAAGTCAATGAAAAAATTATGGAAAAACAAATTTATCTCTAGAAGTGAATACCGAAAAAAAATACCCAGTAGTATTCGAAGAACTGTGCTTGACTGCAACTCACAAGTGGGAAGGAATCAGAATTTTCAACACACACCACTCTCCAAATGAGAGCAAATTTTCTCTAATTTGCACGCAAAGCTCATTGGCTCATTGGTCGAAACTTCTCCATTCAGCGACGAATTCGTTATGAATTTCGCATGCGGCAGCGGCATCATTGTTGCAATAGCCGCGAGTGTATTTACGACTCCAAAGGCAAAAACCAAAGACAGACCACAGAAAAGTGGGGCTGTCGCTGCCTACAAGCGTCGGCTGGACACATGCTGCTTTCTTTGTATATATGTGTGTGTGTGTTTATAGGAATTTTTTTGCTTTATATATAAAATTCGTGTACGTTTTGTTTTTGTGTTATTTTGACATTTGGCCGTCTGCGGCGAACAGTGCTCCACAATGCTGTACATAATAATGAGGAAATTTATTTTATTTAGCTGGCGGCAATGACATCGCTCGGCTGAGTGTGCGAGAACCCCTGGGCAACAGAACAGAATCATTTGTTGACTGGTCCTGTCCATATTTCTTTGGTTGGGTATTGGTTGCGCTCTACCTTGGCGTTCGCTCATTGTTTTTTGGTCTGAGCAGCATGTTGGATACATGTCTATGTGTGTGTGTGATATATATATATATATAAATATATATATATTTTTTTTACTTTATGTGGTTGTGGATGGACGAATTATCAGAAGAAAGGAAGAACGGTTGAGTTGATAAATATGCAGAGAGTGCAAACGATCGCATATGAACATAGATCACTGTATATGGTAGTATTGATCATCATTCCAACCATTTCTATAACAGCCTAACTTACTTTTGAAGTTTAGAAATCACATATGTACCAAATAACTTTTGATAAAAAAGTTCAAAACAAGAACAGACCACCGACAATAATTTTCCAGTATTTTCTGAAGCGCTGATTTGAATCCATGACTCTGTCGCTTGTTGGCCAAAGCAATAAAGCGTCGGCGGCGTCGCAGTCAGCCACACATTGGGCTTGAACCGAACATGTCCAGGGCAGCAAACTGCAATTGCAACAACAGCAACAACAAATTGGCTGCAGTCACAACGCATTGGCCGAAGACATCGCGTCGATTAAACAGACAAATCGAAATCATATAAAAATCGCTGGTGGCTGAATGCAGGCTGAATGCAGCGAGGCGGTTGGCATGGACGCCGTCATGTGCTAATGCCATCACCATTACCGGCGGCCGGCCGTGGCGTATGCTACGAGCGGCGGCGGCGGTGGCGTCTCGGCCATTGTGCGCGTATTTGCATAAGTGCGGCCACTTGTGGGCCGGCAGAGGCGCAGCAGGCCCGAAACAGAAGCCCGGCTAGCAATGGTCGAATGAGTGTATGTGTGTGTGTGCAACGGCAACGAGCTCAACAATCGCAACAGCAACACCAACAACAACAACAACAAGCACAGCCGAACGTGGCGCATTTAAATTACCCAATGCCGGCGGCCAAGTGCGGGCTTTAGCATGCGCTAAGTATGCATTTTAGTCCAAAAAAGTTAAACTGTGGCGCTGCTTGATGTTGCAGTTTTATTGTTGTTGCTGTTCTTCTTCTTCTCGTTGCTGTTGTTTGTAGGTGTTTTGTTGTTTTGGTTGTTGTTTTACTGCAGTTGAGCTGAGTTTGGTTTGGTTTGGTTTGGTTTCTTATCGCTTGCTGGCTGCTTGCTCGCTCGCTCGCCGCCTTTGGCCATCTGGCCTGGCTTGCAACAATTGCTTTTGCCGCGTGGCGTTGGTGCATTGTTTTTGTTGTTGTTGTTGTTGCTGTTGCTGCTGTTACAGACATATTTTATGAAATATTTGCAACCAACACCGCTTATTATTTGCGTTATTTATTTGTTGCACTTTCAAGCTGATTTTTCGCATTCGCCCAAATGATTTATTGACTTCGGTCGCATGTTGGCGAATGCGGGTGGTGGCGACGCTGGTTCGACACCACTGGCGGCTTTTCATACTCCACGGAGCGCTGCTGTCCGAAGGCGGAAGACTATTAGGATTATAAATGAGGTTCGAGGTCAGGTTGGGCGAACAAAAGAATTGAGATGTTATTTTCACTGATCGTTGCGTTGCTCTGACAATATTTTCATTTGGTACAAGTATGCACGTCGAATTTGGCACGATTTGAAGAAAGTATTGGGTGCGAGTGAGTAAGTGTGTGTGTGTGTGGGAAAGCAAAGGCGTGGGCAGTGTCATTTGTTAACTTTAAACTTTAGCTAAAACTTTAAACTGTTGAAATGCTTGAGAGTGGAAACATGGGTGGAAATTTCATAATTTCTGTATTTATAATTTTTTTTATCAGCCCACTGCAGATGTTTTCCCGCTTTTATTATTTACTTAACTAGCCGTAACAACGTGTTATCGAGTTACGCCTTGCTGCGGAATCTTTTTCCAGGCATCTTTCTTTTGTGCATTTTTTTCCAGTTGGTTGCACCAAGAAATTACAGAGCTAAGTATGAATCAGATCTGTGGTGCACACAAGAGAGGTTTTAGGAGTTTAGACTTCTCCCAAATACTTGTTTACAAATAAGTATGGTTCCAACTGTTATTGGACACAAAAGTTATGTATCAAACCTCAAAATTAAATCCTGTGTGTGCCATTGAACCAGATTTTTCCAATGGAGATATGAGCTCCATCTTCTTTGTCCATCTCTGACCGCGGTTTCAGGTAGCAGCCATAATTTTGCAACTCTGTACATAAGTTTTACGCTAGTTTCTAAGATATTCATTATATTTGAATTTATAAATATTATTTTGGAAAAATTGGTGAAAGATATCAGTTTCTCCTGAATCAGTGAATCCAGAATGGAATCAAGAAGGGTTTTGGTGGTTCAGACTCTCCCCAAATATCTGTTTACAAATATGGTTCCAACTGGTAGTTATTGGGCTCAAAAGTTGTGTGCGCCCCTTAAAATTAAATCTTGTGCGCGCGATTGAACCAGATTCTTTCAATGGAGACATGACCTGTATCTTCGTCGTCAATCTTTAAACTCGGTTTCTGGTAGCAGAAAAGGAAAGGTTTTTCGAGTAGTCCCGGGTTTTCTTTTTTATAACATAGAAATTGTTATTAGGTTTCAGACAAAGTTTCATGAAAGAAAACATTAGGTAACTGAGCCATTCTCAGGCAAGTTTGTTTATACAAGTAAATGTTTATTAATAACGACATCTCTAAAAGTAAAAATAGGGTGCAAAACCGTACAATTAAACTTATAAGTGACAGTAGGGCATCCAGCTCTATTGACTCCTTGGAACATCGTCGAAACGTGGCATGTAAGGTTTTATTTTACCGATTCTTTTTCGGTAATTGCTCAGTGGAGATGAGCAGCTTGCTGCCATCACTCCGGGTATTCCCCCGGGCAACCCGTTTAAACACTGGCGCCCATGCATTCCACGTCGAAACGATGTTCCAGCGCAATACGCACTACGGAGAAGGTTCGTTCCTGGCCCGAACAGCGCGATTGAGAAATGGTCTCCCTGTAGATATTTGTCCTTCCTATTTGTCTTTCCTGAATCAGCGCAATGCCTCCATTTATAAGGGTTCCCCTGCGCGTTGGTTCGTATTAAAAAAAAAAGATAAAAGTTCCCAATTGAATAGTCCAGTGTGATATCTTAATTTTTTTGGTAATGTCATTGAAGTTATTCAAACAGCCTTCAATTCAAAAGTGTGATTTAAAAGCTTGCAAAAGTAAGTATTTTCTATTAAATTTGTTTAGAAATTGTAAGAATCATTTCTATTAAAGAATCATTTCTATTAAATTTATTGAGAAATTGCAAGAATCATGCTTGAAGACTGTTTTGGTGCGGCTCATACAACATGATGAGCAACAACTTTTTCGGGTCTTTACTGTTCTCTCTTTGCTCTGTCTAATGATTGTTGAATTCGAAAAAATTCTCAAAAGTCTTCAGTAGTATTAAGTCATTCCTATCGTTGTATTTAGTTCAAAGGACTAAGGAACGAAAAGTGTAAGTTCTAAGGGTTCTTCTTAGTTTAGCTGAGAAACCAAGAAGAGGCACTAATTGTTTGGTCTTCCGTACTATAAGTAATTAATAAAATGGTGATGGCGTTATAGCTTTTTGAGTATGATGAACTTATGTTTCCATGGCAGTGATGGGAAATCATTTCACTGAGGAACCTAACATAAGAATGTGAGGAAAAGGAAATTTATGAACTTATTTGATACTCAGCCACCCACTTCTTAATATGAGCTTCTTAATTCTGGCGTGTGCATTTGGCGTAATAGATTGTTTTCACTCAAAGACTTGAAATCGATTTCGATGAGTTGAAAAATTGTTTCTACTTTGAATCAAATGCTTACGCAAACAAGTCCTATTGACCAACACATAGGTACCTCCTTGGACCACTACTTTACCAAATACTAGTGTCCGATCGAAGATGGACTTTTGGCCGAAGCCGAATATTCGGCATAACAAAAATAGTAGGCTGAAGCCGAATTAAAAAAAATTCTTTTCAGGGGAAAAACATCAGATTCAGAAGTTCTTTTTGAATTCATTTCCTTGTTCCACTTAGGTTAGGTTGTGGTGGCTGCCTCTGTATGAGACACACTTAGGCCTCTTAACGGGCCCGTTGTGATACCACGGATTCCACCCGTTTGAAATGTGTAATGTGAAATGTGTGTTGTAAAACACATTTAAAACGGATGGGGAAAGGGAGGGGACCTACTGCCAATCGCCGTTCGGATTCGGAGTTAATCCGAACAGCGATTGGCAGTTTTTTCGTTCACACTTGGAGGTTTTGCCATTGCCTGCCAAGAACGCACTTGTGCGATTCTTGTAATTCTCATTCCCTTCATGTGGATAGCGATAGAAGTAGATGAGTGTTTTTTCCAGCCCAAGCCAGGAATCGAACCCGGGGCGCTCGGTATGAGAAGCCAGCGCGCTACCCGCTGAGCTATCGAGGCCGGTTCCACTTAAGAATTAATAAAATAATATATATAATTTATATATTTTAGTAAAAGAAAACGAAAAATTGCCTTAGGGTTCCATTTCTAAAAATAACAAAAAATCTAACAATTTAATTGGCATAATGTTGTATATGAGATCATTTTTATTGGTCGAAATCTTGGGTCCGAAATATCGATAGAACCCGATATTTGATAAAATACTTCGAAATAGAAAAAATTGACTTGAATTACAGGGCGAAAACCTTCGGCTAAAGTAATATGAATAAAAATAAAATTTAAATAAATAAATAATAATATAACAATATAATAATAAATAATATTTAAAATTGGCCGAAAAGGCCGAATACCGAAACCGAAGATGAAGATGAATATTCGGTCGGACACTACCAAATACTCAGTGGAATTTGTAGTATTGCTGCGCATCCAATGAAATCAATGCCTTCTCTTAAACATTTACATACAAACTTCACAGCATACTCCGGGCTTAAAATGAAAATTTATAAAAAGAATTTGACCAATTAAAATTGCAGTGTGCGCTAAGTGTGCCATCAACAAGAAAACTCGTTCTTACTGCTATTTGACATGCAATGTATGTGAACAAAGTTGCTAATCTGTTAAAATTAAATACCAGTAGATCTTGAAAATTCACATTAAGACACTAAGAGGTTGACTGATTGAATGGGCATCCATTATTAACTAACTAGGTTGGTGATAACGTTATAGAGCTTTAAGTATGGTGGTTTAAGTAATTCTTCCATCAAATGGATGATCAAAAATCAAAGCAATAATCATATAACAAAAACAAATTCTGTGATCTCCATAAGTAACTAAAATTTGTTCACTCATGCCGCATTGTTTTTTTAAATCTCCCATCCCGTCTATGTCTCGTAATTCAAATCATCCTTCAGAAATCCTCCAGATGGCAGCACAGCTGCACAACAGCCCCATCCGCTGCAGCATGTGGCATCGCCCCAGCAGCTGCTGCTGCACAGATCAGCCTCGCAGCACACATCGTTCGTCTGTGTGTTTTATGCACCAATTTGTCTCCGCTGGCGAGCGTTATTAGCGCAATTAGTCGGCAGTGGCGCTACCGATTTTCCACAAATGCTAATTGACTTAGCAGCTACTTCGGCTGCGTGTTCACTGCTCGCTACGAGCTGCATACAGGGTGCGGCAATTTTACATGTTGCCTGCTGCTGTCTGCCACGCTTTTTCTGTTGTTGTTGGTATTTTCTTTATTTTACCAAAGCAAACCAGTTGCCACATTGCATAGAAAACGCACAATAATTGCCGCACACACACACACATACACACACTACGCGTTCGTCGGTTGCATGCCGGCGGCCATTCGCCAAAGCGACGACGATTAACGTTGCCGGCCACAGTAGCTCGATTGTTGCTTGTTGTGCGTCGTTGATTCGCTTGCAACTATTTTCCGGCCATTCGCCGCAATGTCTACGCCTCGGTTGATAAACATTTTTCATAGTATTTTTTTTTTGCTGTCGTTGTTGTTGGTGTGGTTGTTGTGCTGGTGCTGATCGATCGCGGCCTATCATTATGCAGAGTGGTTGGCGTCTTTGGTGTTTGTGTACGCACTTGGCGCCATTTAAACGTTATTTGCAATGTGTAGCTGTAAATTTACGGTGCAGCTTTGATGGACATGGTTGCGTTGCAGTGCATTGCAATTGAGGAAGTGACTTGAGGTGTTGAGTCACTAGCCGGAGGGTACTGGGTTCGAAACTCGGCGCGTTCGTTTCATGTAGGGCGAGATACATTGTTGGTGAGAGGTGATCAGAGATGTCGATAGCTGAAGGCATTTTGACAGAATTTTTAAATATGTTAGTTATTTCACTCAAAGCGAGAATTAAGAGAATAGAGAAATAATTTCTGCTTTTGAATTGACTATAATTCCAGTGCTTGACATGTTGGCTGATGTTCTGTATGAAAACATTCACTGCTGGAGATGAAAGATGATCAGAAAAAGATCGCTGGATACTAGAAAAGTTATACAGACAGAAAAAAACTAGTTCTGATTGGACTTAAAAGGTTTATTTGGCTAAGAAAATAAAAATTGTTTGCAATGAGGTCATTTTCAGAGCCGCTTTCAGTTATGTCTTTCACTGTTCTGAGCTGTAGAGATCTTGCATTTAGATTTTCGACCAATGGTTACTTCTATGTGGGATATTATCAAATAGAGGATCACCAATGATTGCTTTAAAACCCTAAATACTAATTGCTGAAGTTAAAAGCTCTTACAGCCAATAAATTTTTTACTATCGAGCTGCTTTTAAGGTCCTAAACTTACTCTTATTTATGTCCAGAACTGTTCCCAGCCAAGCTAAGCAACTCTTACAGAGTTCAACAATGAGTCAAAAGCAGATCTTAAGAACGATAGACATATTTTCCAAATTTTAATTCCCTGAACTTAGTATCATTTATGTCCAAAACTGTTCCCAGCCAAACTAAAACCTGTTATAGAGTTCAACTATGTGCCGAAAGCAGATCTTAAGAATGATCTTTTTATAATCAAGCCGTTTTTAAGGCCCTGAACTTAGTCTAATTTATGTCTAGAACTGTTCCCAGCCAAGGTAAAAGCTCTTATAGAGTTAATAAATTGGTCAAAAACAGATCTTTAGAATGATGAAGATATTTTTTACAATCGAGCCGCTTTTAAGGCCCTGAACTTAGTCTAATTTATGTCTAGAACTGTTCCCAGCCAAGGTAAAAGCTCTTACAGAGTTAATAATTTGGTCAAAAACAGATCTTTAGAATGATGAAGATATTTTTTACAATCGAGCCGCTTTTAAGGCCCTGAACTTAGTCTAATTTATGTCTAGAACTGTTCCCAGCCAAGCAAAAAGCACTTACAGAGTTCAACAATGTGTCAAAAACAGATTTTTAAAATGACATACATATTTTTTTACAGCCGAGTCGCAAATAAGACCTTGGACTTATGTCCACTACTGTTCCCAGCCAAGCTAAAAGCTCTTACAGAGTTCAACAGAAAAAACAGATCTTTGATGATGAATGATGAAGATATTTTTTACAATCGAGCCGCTTTTAGGCCCTGAACTTAGTCTTATTTATGTCCAGAACTGTTCCCAGCCAAGCTAAACAGATCTTTAGAATGATAAACATATATGATATACATATATATATGAAAACCCTGGACTTAGTCTCACTTATGTCCAGAACTGTTCTCAGTTTTGATAACTTCTAAGACGAATTCCTCGAAATAGATGAATTTCAATTCTCCTTTTAACTCCTAAGTATTCATTAGCCTCATGTAGCCTCTTCTTGTCAAGATAGCTGAAGCTAAAAGCTCCTCAGTTGTTAAAAAATGAACTGAAATTAGATTTGGGAATTACTAGAGAAATATTTTATTTCTACAAAATTAATAAAAATAGTCAGTAAAACTATTCCCAGGGATTTAAATCTTTTTTATTTGAATTTAATAAAAAACAAATTTTGTACCTTAATGTAAACTCTTCTCTTGTGCTATAAAGTGCCACCTTTCTCTTCATTTTTACCACTTGAACAAATTTTTCGCCGCACTTGTAGTCGCTTTATGCCGCCAAAGCGTTGCTGCCTTGCCGCGGCTTAAATCAATATGGCGGCAAGAGAAATTTCTTTGCTGTGCAGTTCGGTGGGCGGCCGTCGCGAATTATACTTGCAAATATTTCGTGTGCCGCTGCATGCAGTGGTCGCTGCATGCGTCCGGCTCTGTATGTATAATGTAGCATCATTATCCCTTTTTGTCGAGCAAGGATTTCCATTTAAATTGCGTTCGCTCGAATGCACAAAAACAAAGCAAACAGAAAGAAGCCAATGAAGTGCGCCAACGGACGAGGCAATCAAAATTGCCAAACGTGAAGCTGCCCCACTCGGCGCCCACCGACAGGCATGCAGTCTCAGTCAGGTAAAATCGTGTATCGTACTTACCACCGGCAAATGCCTCACTCATAGCCATAGCCATCACATTTCATTTCATTTACTTACATTAAATAAATACGAACAAAATGAAATGCAATGAATGAAACGAATTCCGAGGCGAGCCAAATGAAATGAAACGAAATGAATTCATTGAAGTTGCAGCAAAATGTACTTACCAACACACACACACACACACACATATACACACACATGAGATCGTATAGTTTGCAGCCGGGAAAGTCCAATATGAAGACCAAAAAGTTACCAATAACATTTAACTTTCAATTGTAATTTTCGAACGTTGGCCCGCGGCCAAAATTCTGGCAATGGAGTTCGTTCAAGGAGCGGCGGCAGCGACAACGACAGCAACAACGGCGGGTGGGGTGTGGAAAAATTTCATTTTCTTTAAGTCAACCAATTGCTGATGTATTTGTATATGTGTGTGTGTGAGATTTTTATACACTGCGTGCAATTTGTAAAGAGTGAAGTGCGTGTTTGTGTGTGTGTGTGTGTGTGTGCTGGGCTGCCTTTGATTACTAGTTGAGCAGTATGAATTTTAACAGCGCTTACAAACATGAGCCACATAGCCATTAACAGGTGAAATGAGCCCAGAGTTGCTTGTGTGTGTATGTTACACATTAGCATATGCAAACACATACACTAACACATATAGAGTTGAAGATTTTTGCTGACTAAAGGCTTCTTTTGCTGATAGACTCGTTCACATTTCAATGGATTTTATTTTTGAAAAATATGTTGTGAGAATGAAAAGTAAATCAAATACTTAACCCATAAGAGACTCTTTGATTTTTTTACTTTTTTTAAGGCAGTGAAAATGAATGAAAATTTGATTGTGAAAATGACATAAGAACATTGAAAAGTTCACATGGAACACACATGTCCAATGGGTCATGGAAGGGTTGATGCATTCAATTATTTACATTCACACACACATACACAGATTTATATCTACAAGCCATGGCTTCGTTGACATGAACCCTATGACAGCATTGAAGCGCCGGCCACATTTTGAACTAACATTGAATCCTCATAGTCACTTCACTGCCTAATTGAAACGGTAGTATGTATGTACGAGTATGTTTGTATAAGTTTGTAAAAATTAAAATTTGTCTCCTTTACTTGAAATTTTGTATCTATAAATATATAAAGATGTGGCCATTTTTCTGCACATGCTGTCGATCTTATTTGTTTGTATGTGTGGGGTTGGTGAATTTGTTCTGCTCTTTTAAACAACATTGTGTCCTCTTGCATGGCACATTACACTCAGCAGAAAATGTTTGTAAGACAATTAAAAAAAAATCCTTATGCTTGTGGCTAAATAAATAAATAAACAAATAAATAAATAAATAAAAAAAGTAGATACGTCTGTATAGCTTGGTGATCAGGAGATTGAAGGTCGATCACTGCTTTTCTTGCCAGACCTACAAATCTCAGGGTCCTGATAACCACTTGGCAATCTGTTAAGAGGTCAGTGAGACGTATTTTCATCTTCGATCGATGGCAGAGCAGTTGTAATAGCCAAAACTTCAGGTGATATTAGTCAAGGAAAGGTTTGTTTTAAATCTTTGGATAGTTCCAAACCTTCAGCTGGCATTAGTCAGGGAAAGGTTAGCTTTAGATGGCTGGATAGTTCCAAAGCTCAGCTGGTATTAGTCAAAGAAATATAGTTGGATAGTTTTAAAACTTCAGCTGGTCTTAGTTAAGGAAATATGGTTGGATAGTTCCAGAACTTCTGCTGGTATTATTCAAGGAAAGATAAGTTTTAAATGGCTGGATAGTTCCAAAACTTCAGCTGGTATTAGTCAAGGAAATATGGCTGGATAGCTCCAAAACTTCAGCTGATATTAGTCAAGGAAAGATAAGTTTAAATGCTGGATAGTTCCAAAATATTGATATTAGTCATGTAAATATGGCTTTATAGTTCCAAATTTTCAGCTGGTATTAGTCAAGGAAATATGGCTGGATAGTTCCAAAACTTCAGCTGGTATTTGTCAAAGAAATATGGCTGGATAGTTCCAAAACTTTAGCTGGTATTAGTCAAGGAAAGACAAGTTTCAAAAGGCTGGATAGTTCCAAAACTTCAGCTGGTATTAGTCAAGGAAAGATAAGTTTTAAATGGCTGGATAGTTCCAAAACTTCTGCTGGTATTAGTCAAGGAAATATGGTTGGATAGTTCCAAAACTTCAGCTGATATTAGTCAAGGAAAGATAAGTTTTAAATGGCTGGATAGTTCCAAAACTTCAGCTGGTATTAGTCAAGGAAATATGGCTGGATAGCTCCAAAACTTCAGCTGATATTAGTCAAGGAAAGATAAGTTTAAATGCTGGATAGTTCCAAAATATTGATATTAGTCAAGTAAATATGGCTTTATAGTTCCAAATTTTCAGCTGGTATTAGTCAAGGAAATATGGCTGGATAGTTCCAAAACTTCAGCTGGTATTTGTCAAAGAAATATGGCTGGATAGTTCCAAAACTTTAGCTGGTACTAGTCAAGGAAAGATAAGTTTCAAAAGGCTGGATAGTTCCAAAACTTCAGCTGGTATTAGTCAAGGAAATATGGTTGGACAGTTCCAAAACTTCAGCTGGTATTAGTCAAGGAAATATGGTTGGATAGTTCCACAACTTCAGCTGGTGTTAGTCAGGGAAAGGGTAGTTTTAAATGGCTGAATAGTTCCCAAACTTCAGCTGGTATTAGTCTAGGAAAGGTTAGTTTTAAATGGCTGAATAGTTCCCAAACTTCAGCTGGTATTAGTCTAGGAAAGGTTAGTTTTAAATGACTGGATAGTTCCCAAACTTCAGCTGGTGTTAGTCAGGGAAAGGGTAGTTTTAAATGGCTGAATAGCTCCAAAACATCATCTGGTATTAGTCAAGGAAAGGGTAGTTTTAAATGACTGGATAGTTGCCAAACTTCATCTGGTATTAGTCAAGGAAAGGTTAGTTTTAAATGGCTGAATAGTTCCAAACCTTCTGCTGATATTAGTCAAGGAAAGGTTAGTTTTAAATGGCTGGATAGTTCCAAAACTTCAGCTGGTATTGGTAAAAGAAAAAAGGGGTTCTTTGGAGGTTCAAACCCTCTAAATATTGGTTTTTTGTAAAAATTGTAGATGAAAAATAGTATTGGCTTCACAAGTGGTTAACGAAACTCTCTCAAACTGAAATTCTATGTGCGCCAGTGACCTAGTTTGATGGCCTCTGTTCCAATAGATCCGAAGAATGAATATCTCAGTCTTTTTAAAGCCTAAAATATCGACGTTGCGTTTCTGAGCTACGCTAGTTGTATTAGTTCTGGAGTGAATAAGTTACTTGAGTTCCCTGTCTGAAAGTTGAAGCATGATGAAGTGCCCTTCTTTTCCAGATAAATCGCTTCATAATTTCTTCATATTTCAGTCAATCAGTCAATGTTGCTAAACTTTTCATTTTGAGCGTATTGCACTTTATTTGCGAATTTTGACGAAAGGATTTAAAACAATTATTTATATATCTTCATTTTGATTTACACACACACACGCATTCATTACCAAATTGAAATTTATTTTTGTTTCATTTGCTATTTGTCAAACTTCTATTTGTGCTGCATTGTTTTTTTTCTGCATTGTGTTATTTGCAGATTGTGAATTTCATTTCCAACTCTTATTCAACGAAATGTTAAGTCAGTTTAATCTGGTTTTGTGCATTGCATTTGTTGCGTTTGTTTGCGTTAAATATTGCAATGAAAAAGTCAAATCTAAACAAATTCGCTCATGTCTGCATATTTTGCCAAATAAATGCAATATTTTCAGCATAATTGAAGTTACGATGCGTTCTATGAGCCAATCAACCAAATGTGTGCTCGCAATTGGCATTGTGGGTTCATAATTTTACTTTTAGGTATAATAAAGTATTTGTACCGAATGCTAATTTGATTGTACAAAAATTCCAACATGCTGGCTGGTTTTTTGAATTGCTGAAATTTTAAAAGCTGATGGAAAATTTGGAAAAAATTTGATTAAAATAAAATAATAAATTAAATAAATTTTGCTTCACTAAGCAAAAGCAAAAATGTAAAATATTTTTAAGGACATTTTCAGGGGAAGCTTTGGGTTGGTTTGGTCGATTGAAGTTCTGATTAGTCTATTGCCAGCAGTCTTGGGTAATGGGGCTGTCATGTGTCCTCCCCTGGAAGAGATGCGGAGGTATGTTAATGTTTATTACTGGGTTGTATAGAACCCGCTCTATGCATCGGTTGCTATGAGGTAGGAGGTATTATTAGAAAACGCAAAGGTTGGTGTCTTTGATGAGCTTATTATGGTTGTTGTATGTGCTGCGATATACTTCCGTTAGTCCGAATTGGTACTGCTAAGTGAAAATCTGATGCGAGCTGCTCATTAACAAGTAATTGGTAGGAAGAATTTTGAAAAGGTGAAGGATGTGACTGGGTAATGTTGAAGGGATGAAAAACAATTAGAAAGAAGGTAAAGTTAGAAAATTGCGGATAGGAATCAAACCCACGATCTCTGGTATAAGAGATCAATACAACTTCACGCTGTGCTACCGGAACGGCTAATTTTTATCTTATTTTTAATATTTTTTGTTGTTTAGGTTAAACATAAAGAAGTCAAATACTGAAAACAAAAAATACAAAACCTGAATTGCGGTGCTTGTTATGTTTTGTAATGTGATTAAAATGTGTCATTAAAAAACATACGCATGTTTGCCTGGAGAGAAGATTTTAGTACCAATTTGGATTAAATACGAAATAAACACTTTTAACACATTTTTAGTTTTGGCTTAATTCTGGCGTTCAAGTTAATTTCTGAGCTTTAATGTATTCAGAGACCTATAGTAGAATTTTATGGCAAATATTTTCGTGGTAAATGTTGTCCTTAAAAAGTCCTGTTTTACAGGACATTTTTTGGCATTTTAGAAAAAAGAGTCAAATTGACCCATACAAATAGGAGCTATAGGGTTAAAATGCTCCACAAAAATGTTCTTCGTAGTATTTTACATCAAATTGCTGAACATATCATATACCTAAAATGAGATGTTAGATGGTTTTCGTATGCCGTTCACCATAAGAATGCGCGAAAAGGGGAAAACTTTGAACCCCTAAAAAAAATGCAGACGTAAACTTTCAAAACGCCGATACACGTATATTTTTTTTGCCCCTCTACCAGAATCCGTTGTCAGAACCTTGTTATTTAAAAAAAATTTGATTTTGTTGTGCACTGTTATTTGCTCGACATAATTTTCATTTGTTATATGTTTTGTCATCTCTCTCTGAAGCGCATTACTTCCCAGCTTTCCTAGTATTTGAATTGATGTAGGCAGAAATTTGTGAAAACATATTCATTGTGCCAGTTTTTTATTATTTATTAATATTTTTAATTATTTATTAATAATTTTGCGCTTTTTTTTTTGTTACTGTACCCAATGGCTTTGCTGATTTTTTGTCAAAGCCTCATACAATCGAGCATTGTTAATATAAATTCTACAAATAAAATAGTACGTTGTACACCTACAAATATGGTATACGTATGTGTGTTGTTTTTGTGTAATTTTGTAATTAAAAATGCTTTTTCATATTAATTAATGCAATTATGGCAATGTTTCAAATAATGCAGAAAAAACTATTTACAAATTGCATTGACTTGTGCCATTGTGTGTCTCACAATGTTTTTCTACTGCACAAAAAAAAGAGTTTATAGCCAAAGGCAATGAGATCGATTTTTAATTTTTAATATGAAATACAATTTGCATTTTAGCAAATTAAAAAAAAAAAGCGCAAGCTCTGCCAATAAAAAAATAATAATAATAAAAATAATAAGAAAGAAATTGCTGAAAAAAAGGCACTGAATTTTTTGTTTAATTCAAAATACACTGAAAGCGAATGACGTTTTAAGCCGAACGTCTGTCATTTCCCATTATAGCGCAAATTCGTCAAAAATGTCAGCTACCCAAATGTTGCCTTGCTTTTTGAGCCCAATTCATCAAGTGGTGTAAATGTTGGTTGGTGGAACAAAACAAAAAAGCAACAAAATTTTAATGGTTTGGTTGCAAAGAGTGCAGAAAGGGACCCACTAATATTTTTAAATTAATTTTTGCCTAAATTAATTTTTGTCTTAATTAATTTTTGAAGACGAACTGAAATTATAAAATTCTAATTAACCTTCACACTGTCACCAATTTTTATATACGGAAACCGTCACTATTAACATATGTTAATATTTTTCTTCTCATCCGTTTTATAAAGACAACTTTCATTTTTTAAGCTAAGTTGATAAGCAAAAACATAAAATGGACTGTGCTAAAAAGATTTTAGGTTCACGTGTGGAAGGGGGAAAAGGGATGAATGGGGTTTCAGCCCCTACAATGTGGACGAATTTGTTGCTTTTTTTAAAGAAATGCCATAAAAAGTGCATTTTCAAATATATTTTCATCAATTTTCGTATTTAAGACTTTTAGGTAATACTACATCACATATCCAAATTTGAACGAGATCGGCCAACTATATCATATAGCTGCCATAGAAACGATCGCTCAAAAATGCGATTGGTACAAAAGGGTTAAATTGGTAACAATTGGTGCATTTTCAAATATATTTTCATCAAATTTCGTATTTAAGACTTTTAGGTAATACTACATCACATATCCAAATTTGAACGAGATCGGCCAACTATATCATATAGCTGCCATAGAAACGATCGCTCGAAAATGTGTTGCATTGCGATTTGTACAAAAGGGCTAAATTGGTAACAATTGGTGCATTTGAAAACTGATAGTTGGCCGATCTCGTTCAAATTTGGATATGTGATGTAGTATTACCTAAAAGTCTTAAATACGAAATTTGATGAAAATATATTTGAAAATGCACCAATTGTTACCAATTTAACCCTTTTGTACCAATCGCATTTTTGAGCGATCGTTTCTATGGCAGCTATATGATATAGTTGGCCGATCTCGTTCAAATTTGGATATGTGATGTAGTATTACCTAAAAGTCTTAAATACGAAATTTGATGAAAATATATTTGAAAATGCACCAATTGTTACCAATTTCGCCCTTTTGTACCAATCGCATTTTTGAGCGATCGTTTCTATAGCAGCTATATGATATAGTTGGCCGATCTCGTTCAAATTTGGATATGTGATGTAGTATTACCTAAAAGTCTTAAATACGAAAATTGATGAAAATATATTTGAAAATGCACTTTTTATGGCATTTCTTTAAAAAAAGCAACAAATTCGCCCACATTGTAGGGGCTGAAACCCCATTCATCTCTTTTCCCCCCTTCCACATGTGAACCTAAAATCTCTTTAGAACAGTCCATTTTATGTTTCTGCTTACCAACTTAGCTTAAAAAATGAAAGTTGTCTTTATAAAACGGATGAGAAGAAAAATATTAACATATGTTAATATGTAACCAAAATAGGGGTAAAAATTTTCATTTGTAAAAAAAAGATGGAAAAAATTTAATTTTTAGTTTTCTGATTACATATATAGAAAGAGGTTGACAAATTGGCCACTGAGCCGAAGCCGCATGAAAATCGGACTTAAACCCAAAAAGTTATAGCAAAATCAAAATTGAAATATTAACATATGTTAATAGTGACAGTGTGAAGGTTAATTAAATAAAAATTAAAAACAATTAAAAAATAATTAATTAGAATTTTTTAATTTTAGTTCGTCTACAAAAATTGATTCAGCCAAAAATTTTTAAATAATTTTTGTCTAAATTAATTTTTGAAAACGAACTGAAATTACAAAATTCTAATTAATTAATTACAAATTAAAAATAATCAAAAATTAAAAATAATTAAAAATTAATTAATTAGAATTTTGTAATTTTCCTTCGTCTTTAAAAATTGATTTAGGAAAAATTTTTAATTAATTTTTGTCTGAATTAATTTTTGAAGACGAACTGAAATTACAAAATTGTAATTAATTAATCAAAAATTACAAATAATTAAAAATTAATTAATTCGATTTTTGTTACTTAAGTTCGTCTTTAAAAATTGATACAGCAAACAATTTTTTTTATTAATTAATTAATTTTTATCTGAATTAATTTTTAAAGACGAACTAAAATTACAAAATTCTAATTAATTAATTTTTGTCTGAATTAATTCTTGAAGACGAACTGAAATTACGAAATTCTAATGAAGCAATTAAAAATTTATACAAAATTAAAACTTAATTAATTAGAATGTTGTAATTTTAGTTCGTCTTTAAAAATTGATTCAGCAAAAAAAATTTAATTAATTTTTGTCTGAATTAATTATTGAAGACGAACTGAAATTAAAATTATTCAAAATTATAATTATTAAGAATTTTGTAATTTTCGTCTTTAAAAATTGAGTCAGGAAAAAATTTTTTAAAAATTTTTGTCTGAATTAATTTTTGAAGACGAACTGAAATTACAAAATTCTAATTAATTTATTCAAAATTAAAAATAATTAAAAACTAATTAATTATTGATTTAGGAAACAAATTTTAACACATTTTTGAAGACGAACTGATTTTACAAAATTCGAATGAATTAATTTTTAATTAATTAATTAATTTCTATCTGAATTAATTTGTAAAGACGAACTAAAATGACGAAATTCTAATTAGTTAATTTTTGTCTGAATTAATTTTTGAAGACGAACTGAAATTAAAAGATTCTAATTAATTAATTAAAAATTACAAATAATTAAAAATTAATTAATTCGATTTTTGTTACTTAAGTTCGTCTTTAAAAATTGATTCAGGAAAAAATTTTTAAATAATTTTGTCTGAATTAATTCTTGAAGACGAACTGAAATTACAAAATTCTAATGAAGCAATTAAAAATTCAAAGAAAATTAAAACTTAATTAATTAGAATGTTTTAATTTTAGTTCGTCTTTAAAAATTGATTCAGCAAAGAAATTTTTAATTAATTTTTGTCTGAATTAATTATTGAAGACGAACTGAAATTAAAAAAATTCTAATTGAATTATTCAAAATTAGAATTATTTAGAATTTTGTAATTTACGTCTTTAAAAATTGAGTCAGGAAAAAATTTTTTAAAAATTTTTGACTGAATTAATTTTTGAGGACGAACTGAAATTACAAAATTCTAATTAATTTATTCAAAATTAAAAATAATTAAAAACTAATTAATTAGAGTTTTGTAATGTTAGGAAACAATTTTTAGTTAATTTTTGTCTAAATTAATTATTGAAGACGAACTGAAATTAAAACATTTTAATTAATTAATTACAAATTAAAAATAATTAAAAATTAATTAATTAATTAATTAATTCAGAAATTAATTAATTAATAATTTAAAAATTTTTTTTCTGAAAAAAATTATTTAATTAAAAATTTTATTCTGAAAAAAAATTAATTAACTAAGTAAAATTTTTTTTATTTTTGTAGACGAACTGAATTTACAAAATTCTATTGCGTACAACTTTTGAGCCGAATATCATTTGAAATCTTATTTTGTACCAGCAGTTTTTGTGTTTGGGGGGTTTGAACCCCAAAATCTTCCTCTGTGCGCTACTGGTTGTATATATGTATTGTAGTTACAGTAAAAGGAATATGAGGATTTCTTTCGGCCAACACCTTTTAGCTTATCAACACCTCTGGTTGTCATACATAGCTAAACATATGTAGTCAAAGTTTTTGTTGTAGTACTTTTTAATTTTGTTGTACTTTAGATTATTTTGCCTTAAATTGAAATGGATTTCATATACAATTTTGCATCAATTATGTGAACATTGTGCGAGTAAATATTTGACATGGCTACAACACTAATTACTAAAATTTTACATATTCGTTGAATATACAGTTATATTTGTATTTGTTTTGGTGTGATTTGCATGCAAGTGGAAAAATACAAAATTCACAGTAAATATATATAAATGCTTTTGTGTACCTATGTTTGTAATTTTTGGCATACAAAATTATAGCTTTGCTTTATTAGATCAACATTTACTTCACTAAAGAGTGTGTAGCACTCAGTAGGAGGCGTAACTGCAGTGAAAAGAGAACAAATCTCTGATCGGAATCAGGAGTCGAATCGATCTAATTACGGGAGAACGTTTGTCTGTCTGTATAAGCAGCCGTCTGTCCCACTGGCGCACACAGGATTTCATTTTGCGGGGGTTTTGCTTACAACTTTTGAACCGAATACCATTTGAAAACATATTTTGTACTAGCAATTTTTGTGTTTGGGGGGTTTGAACCCCACGCTACTGCGCCACTGATTGGTCATTTATCTACTATGTACCTCTACTTCCATTTATCACATAACTAAGCCCATCACCTTTAAAACCCCATCAATCCCCATTAAAGCCCCATCTAAAAAAAAAATTGTCTGAAAATTTCCTATTGACGCCAGCAAAGCTGGAACTGGCAGTGTAAATCGCCACATAAATTCGGCCACGTGCAGCGCACAACTGTACCGTCGCGGCACGTAGATAAAATGCAATTCATGAACACTCAGATAGACAGCCAGACTGACAGCGAGACAGCAGCGGCACCTGCTGCCATAACGATGCAGTCAAGTAGACTGATGACTGCGGTGCATGGATGCGCATCATTGGCAGCGGGAGTGTGACTGGGTCCTGTGTCCTGTGTCCCAGCGGTACAATTTCACACGAATCCATATAAAATAAAATATTTATATTTGTTCAGCCCTGTGTGTGTGTGTGTGTGCATGTGTGGGCGCATATATTTTTATGATATGACATTTTATGCTGAAATATGATATCGTGTTGCAACAACTGCCACAACAACTGCACTGTTACAACAATCACCGAAGGCCGCTGCAATGCAGCTTTTTAATACGACTTAATGCAGTTTTATATGTATTTTTGTTGTTGTTGCATGAAAGCCAACACACACCCACACAAGCGGCACATAACGACAAAAGGGTTTTGGTGCGGAGAAATAACGAGTAAAACAAATTGAAGGCATTTTATTTCGATGACATCATCACAAGCCCAGCAATACTGGGCCAACTGCACACCTCGCCGCAACCCCACCGCAATGACAACTGACAGCTGTGATTGCTGCCCAACTTTTGACAAGGCGCAACAGTTTTTTGTTTGGCACTCTTTCGTTCAATTCCTGGCTGCATATAATTTTTCGGGCACTGTTTGTGTATCGAGTAGTTTTTTCATTGCTTTTGCCGTTCTTCATGTTTTATGCGCATTTCTGGCAACTTTGCCCATTGACATTTGTCCATTTACAATATACGAAATAATTCATTATGAATTGTATGCAATTTGTTATTATTTTTTTGAACGCACTCGACTTTGCTGCAGTTTTTTTGTGCGCAATGTTATCTGCTGTTTGTTGTTGTTATGCGGTACAGTAGCAATATGCGGAGATGTTGTGATGTTGAGGGCCGATTGTTGAAATTTTCATTCGCCGAAATCTATTGTTTGATGGAAAAAGATATGATTCAATGGTGTTTGTAGATATGACAACACTTTTTATCAAAGGTTTGTTCGTTTTTTTTATCAAAGTAGCCAAAATGTTGGCCAATGCTAGCAAGTACACTTTTTAAGTTTTAGGCGCAAAAGGACACTGATCTCGTTAAGCAGACAGCACCCTAGACGGCATGTCAATAGACGAGACCTTGAAAGAGGGAACTACTGGCGCAGCTTCGCAGATGTAGAACAAAAGAAGACTATACAGATCTTTCCTCCAAGGTCTAGACAGAAAAAGCAAACTTTAGGCTCACCACCAACTTGTATGACCTCAGAACAGCCAATACAATTTTTTGAAAATTTCTTATTGGTGCCAGCAAAAGTGGGTCTGTCTGAGTGATCTGCTAAAATCATCCAAGAACTAAATTGGATTAATCGAGCTTTCGAATCGCACATATTACTTCCTTTTTGAGATATAACAATAAGCCCATCTTGTGACCTATGTCTGACTTGCTGCAAGGTTCCATGTCCTGACAGCCACTTTCGTTGCCTTTTGAATCACATGATTCAAATCTCTCTAATCATTTTTGTGATATAACAATGAGTCGACCTTTCATCCAACATAACGCGGACGCTGAACGATTTTTTCATTAATTTTTGCCTGAACTAATTATTGAGGAACCTCATGACCTCAGAACAGCCAATAAAATTTTTTGAAAATTTTTTATTGGTGCCAGCAAGAGCGGGTCTGGCTGATCCACATCACATCATCCACAAACTAGATTTGATTAATCGGGCTTTCGAATCACTTGCATTATGAACACATCACTACCTTTTTGTGATATAACAATGAGCCCATCTTGTGGCCTATGTCTGACTTACTGAAAGGTTCCATGTCCTGATAGTCTCTTTCGTTGCCTTTGAAATCATCTGATTATAATCTCTTTAATCCCATTTATGATAGTGAAACCTATCAGATTAATAAAACAATGCAGTTTTAATGTAAAAGAGCCCTATTACTATAAATTAACTATTTAGTAAATAGTTAGTAGCATTGGGATTCAAACCTACAGCTCTTTGAATTGTAATCCAATGCCTTAACCACTGAATACATTGCTTTCCAAACTACCTGGTTGTGTGTTCTTTAATACTTAAGCAAGTAATACTTAAGCAAGTAGAAGATCTTGGGATCTTCTAAATTCTAATGCTATTCATATGGACATATGAACTGATTTTCTTAGTACAAATTTAATTGCCTCATTGCCTCAAATTTCTTTGCAATTAAAATATTAGCGGATAACAAAAGATGGATTTTCCTGGATCCACGATCCTCTAAATTTTAATGCAACACATGATCAGCTGAGCTGTTACAGCTGACTTAATTTTATAAAATGTAAACAAATATTTTTTCTTAGTACAAATTTATTTGATTGTTATATTCCTTGACACTACTTAATATCTGACTTTTGTGTCTGAATTGAATTGACTAAATTGCCTTAAATTCATTAGATGTAAACAAATTTTTTTCTTAGAACAAATTCGATTCTGTTTGTTGTCTTTCGATGAAATTTCTTAGCAAATGAAAATTTATCGAATCAGAAAAGATGTTCTTTGGTCGATTCTTTCCATGTAGTTTCTTATATTCCTGGACATTACTTAATATGTGACTTTTTTGTCTGAATTGAATTGACTGAAACTACTCAATTTCTTTAAATGTAAAAAAATGTTTTTCTTAGTACAAATTTTATTCTGTTTGTTGTCATTGGATCAAATTTCTTATCAAATGAAAATGTAGCGTATTAGAAAAGATGGACTTTCGTTTAGTTTCTGTATGTAAGATTTACAATAGTTGACTTTGAAACAATGTAGTTTCTGATATTCCTTGACATTACTTGATATCTATCTTTTTCAGACCTTTTTGTCTGAATGGAATCGACTGAATTTACTTAATTTCATAAAATGTAAAAAATGGTTTTCTTGATACAAACTTAATTCTTTACGTTGTCATTAGATCAAACTTCTTAGCAAATGAAAATGCTTAGAAGTTTCAGAAAAGAAGAAGAGTCAGAAAAGATGTACTTTGATCGATTCCTTCATGTAAGATTTGCAGTAGTTGAACTTCAAACGATATCCTGTAATGCATGAAATTACTTAATACCTGACTTTTGTGTCAGAATTAAAATCGACATATTGTGTTTTTTTTTCAAAGGTTGCTTTAAATTAGTAATAAGTTGTTTTGTTAACCGTTGTAAATTTCCTTGAAAAGAAAATAATAAAAAAAATATGTTTCAATTTACAAATCAACCCTTTCTTAAGTCCTTCGCACCTCTTTAGAGGCAAAATTTTTACCAGTTGGGATTTGGTAAACAAAATCTTTACCTCTAATCGTAGTAAAATCGCATTTGTAGCTCATTTTACAGTCGCACTTGCACTTAGTTGCTTACCAGTTTTTTTGTTGCTTACCATGTAAAATTTTTTCATATATGTATATTTGTTTTTGTTTATAACTCACACAGTGGCACAACAGTGTATAATTTTCTGCATGTCCTTTCAATGGGAGTTTTTGTGCCAATAGTTTGTCGCTTGTACTTTTAATTTGTTCCCAATGCACCAACCAAACAAAAAAACAAACAAAAAAAATAGATGAGAAGAAATGCCAATTTCTGATTTTTGCATTGCGCAAACGCCGTCGGCTTTTAGGCATTGCATAAAATATTAACATGTCAGTTGGCTTCATAAATTTTGCTGCATTTTTGCTGACTTGCTGATAATAAAACATGTACCACATGTGCGTCAATACAGCAGAAAAAAAGCGCTGGATTTTAATTTTCTGTAAATTTTTTTATAAAAGTGCATGAAAAAATTCAACAAAAAAATTGAAAAATTATGCTTAAGGGCGGCATTAAGTATTTAAATTTTGTGTTATATTTTAGCATTTATTGTTTTTTTACAGTGACTGCAAATTTGCGTAGAAAAATAATGAACAAAATATTTCTATATTTCAATTACACAGTACAACAGTAAAAAAAACCCGCGGAGTTTCTCAACTGTTCCTTATATTTTCGGAGTCGCAGATCACGAATATGTAATTATTTTTTTCGGGTCACCTCTAGTTTGGGTTTTACAGGGTCTTGAAGTTACAAGCTACACCCCAACTAAAAAAATTAATTTAAATGGTTGAACTTATCCTAGTCTAACAATATTGGTATCAAAAGAAAGGGAATTATATCTCAAACTCAAATCAAATAATTTTTTTGTAATTATCCTGGCGGAAGGATATAACAATGTCCTTTTAAGAATATATCCTTTATTATCCTGGAAGTTTTTCTACAAAAAAATTTGAAAAAAATATATTACAAAACCCTTACCATGCACCAATACATTGTGAAATTTCATGTTGATCAGTCCATTGGTTCGGCTGAAAAAAATTGTTGAAGTTTATTTCAACTCAAAAACTTAAATCATTCCAAAATTGTTCACAGTGTAAACAATTTCAACTCTTTACAATAACCCGCCCAGTTTCTGAACTGTTCCTTATAATCTCGGAGCTGCTGATCAAGAATATGTAATTTTTTTTTTTGGGTCACCTCTAGTTTGGTTTTTACAAGGCCTTGAAGTTGCCAACAACACCCACCTTGAACACGAATTTCAGGAAATCTAATGGATCATGGACGGAGTCGAGGGAGGAACTTCTTGAGATCCTCATGAACACTCACTTTCCTGGATGCACGGATGTTGCTGAGGCGACCACGTCGCATAGGCAACAAACACCGCAACCGGATGGTCTAGTTCAGAGGATAATTAGCGAAGCCAAGGTGGCATGGGCAATTGACTCCTTCAGCCCGTATAAATCCCCGGGACCTGATGGTGTCATTCCTGCTATGCTACAATGGTCTAAGGAGGCGGTGGTTAAGGTCCTGACGAGAATCTTTCGTGGATCTCTCCAACAAGGATATGTTCCACGTGCCTGGAAGGAGGTTAGGGTGGTGTTCATTCCCAAAGCAGGGAAAGTGAACCATTTAACAGCAAAAGATTACAGACCGATCAGCCTTTCATCGTTCTTACTTAAGACTCTTGAACGGCTGGTAGACGTCTATATTAGAGAAGTGGCACAGTCCAGAGGACTCTGCAAGGCGCAACATGCGTATTGCAGGGGAAAATCTGTCGACAGTGCCCTGCATGAGGTCGTTCAGACGATCGAAAGATCGCTGAACTCTAAGGAGTACACGTTAGCCGCTTTCCTCGATATCGAGGGAGCCTTTAATAACGTTACCTTGGAGGCTATAATCAACGCACTTAGAAAGTTCGAAGTTCATGAGAAGGTGGTAAAGTGGGCCAGTGACATGCTCAGTAGCAGAAGGGTCCACTCTAACCTAGGCCTGTGCTCAGTGAGGAAACTTACTACAAGGGGCACACCACAAGGGGGTGTTCTTTCGCCTCTGCTGTGGCTCCTTGTAGTAAATAGCATCCTCGAGATCTTCGAAACCAGGAGGCTACGAGTAGTAGCATATGCAGACGACGTCACTATCCTGATCCCTGGAAGATTCCTGTCCACAATCAGTGATCTCATGGAGTCTGCTCTAAAGGAACTTTCCAAGTGGGCAGAGCTTAACGGTCTAGGGGTTAATCCCTCTAAGACTGTTTTGGTACTGTTCACCCGGAAATACAAAATACCGAAGTTTGAGCTGCCTAAACTTGGCGGCACTACTCTCACCCTATCACCCGAGGCTAAATACCTTGGCACCATACTTGACTCCAAGCTCTCTTGGGGGCGCAATGTGGAAGAGCGGGTGAAAAAGAGCCTGAATGCTTTTTACATTTGTAAAAGGACTTTCGGGAAAAAGTGGGGATTGCAACCGACTATCGTTCATTGGATGTACACTGCGATTATACGGCCGATCCTAAGTTACGGTGCCCGTAGCCGGCCACCAAGACCCTGGTAACGAAACTGACGAAGGTGCAGAGACTAGCGGCTATGGGAATAGCAGGCACTGTCAAAAGCACCCCCCAGGCCGGGCTGGAGGTGATCTTGCACCTCCACCCGATTGAGCAGTTCATTAAGTGTTGCGCTGCTAAAGGCGCTCTCAGATTGAGGGAAGCCAACTTGTGGAGGCAACACGCTTATGGGCACTCTGGAATTCTAAAGTCTTTCGCGAAGCCGGATATCGGTTATCAGGTGGATTCCTGCACGGACTATCTGATCCCATACCTGGATTTCGACACGCGAGCACTAGCCTCATATCCCACAAGGGGGGAATGGGAGGTGACAGGTGCGATGAGAGACGCTTCTATCACCGTTTTCACCGACGGCTCCAAAATGGAGGAAGGTACTGGAGCTGGTCTCTACTCCGATGTACTGCAGACACGCATGTCATTCAAACTGCCGGACCTCTGCAGTACATCGGAGTAGAGACCAGCTCCAGTACCTTCCTCCATTTTGGAGCCGTCGCACAGTGTTTCGTCTAGAACAAGCTAGCTGGACAAAAACGACATCTTTATTTTTTGATTTTTCTGTTATATAGTCAATATAAATATTCATACATTAGGATCTATGTGAAAATAACACATCGGCACCTTTTATATAGTGAGAAATATCGCCGAATATATCGGATAACCGAAAATTTTAATAATTCCTTTGCATAGTTGGTCTGAAGTGTTTTATATAAATAAGTTCCTGTCAAAAGTCGGTGGCATTTTTCTTTATTAGGGAATCTGAGCTTAAGGGTGAGTAGTATTTTTGCAATATCTTGTATTAGCAATTAAGCTATATTTAATAGTTGTACGTGCCATGATTAAGAAGGAAAGCAATTTTTCCCCAAAATTTTTAACTTCAAAGGTGAAAAGTTAAGATGTCTCCTCATGTCACCTCTGCAATTTTTATATATATTCTTCTCATAAGTGCCTACTAAAAGATGAAACAAAAAACCATTGCGAATTTTTTGCACATCTATTTTATTTTATTTTTTATAGATACATATGTTTACAAGCATAACAAAATTTATGTTTTTTGAAATTTGGTTGGAACACTCAAGTGAAACGAGAAACGAAGAGATAATGGAACACATTTTATCAGTGGTGACACTGATGAATTTTCATTAAATCTCTTGCAATTGCGGGATGATGAAGGTAATATTGTTTGGCAGAATCCTCCACCGTTTTCTACCAGGTTTTGTCATCCTATAAAGTTTATTTTTTCCAAAGATTTTATTGTTTCTGAAACGAACAAAGTTTTGGAAGAGATAAGCTTTATAGTACAAAGAGCATGCTGGAAGAATTTGAAGTTTATTTCCAACATAATATGCTTCTAACCATGATTGGGAAAGTTTGTAATGCTTTGATCGAAATGTCTTCTACTCGAAGTAAATCCAAAAATAATGAATGACGAGACACAGGAGCTTGTACCCAACCGAGAAAATCTGGGTTTTGGTTTATCCACACTGCAGGCTTGGATTAGGTGTTTTGAATGTCTGCTTCACATTAGCTACCGTCTTTATATAAAAAAGTGGCAGCTTGAGGACGTTGATGCCTACTAGTGTTAATGAACCAATTGGTACCCCTGCTGTATCTAGTTTTCATGGTTCTGTGACTCATAGTAATGACTAATTGATAAATGATTCATCCGATAACAGTGATGATAATGTCTGAGAGAATTATGAAAACTGTCCGTAGGTAATAAACTGACAAGAACTTTCTGTTGTGCTAAGACTAGATGTTAAAAAGTTTAATCTAAAACTGCTTGAACTTTACTTTTAGCGTTTTATTCACATCAATTTGCTCTGGATAACAAGCAGCTTTTGCCTTTGTAATACTATTATTTGCCGGAAATACCTTATGACCAGTTTGGACCCCACTTCCGAGTCCTTTTGAATGCATGACTAGTCGATTGGCTATCTACATAGTATACTAAAGCTTCTTCACTACTCAAACATCTAGCACTTTGTTTCAAATTTTTTTTCGTTCAGAGATTCTTGAGTTTCACTTTTCGCAGTTTTGATAACACTTGCTGAATTTCTCCAGTGGACAACCGTACAGATATCTACGCAGCATAAATCAACTTATCAGTATATCTGGTATGTTTTAGGTCATCTATTTTTCTCCGTTTAGTCCTCAGACCGGAACTATTAAATTCCTTAATATATATATGCATATATATGTATATGTACATACATTCCTATATGTATATAGTTATCAAAAAACCATATAAAACTAAAAAAATATATGTATCTGAAATAATAAGCCGCATATGAAACGAAAAATCCTGAAAAATATTTTTGTCCAGCTAGCTTGTTCTACACGAAACACTGTGCGTCGGTGAAAACGGTGATAGAAGCGTCTCTCATCGCACCTGTCACCTCCCATTCCTCCCTTGTGGGATATGAGGCTAGTGCTCGCGTGTCGAAATCCAGGTATGGGATCAGATAGTCCGTGCAGGAATCCACCTGATAACCGATATCCGGCTTCGCGAAAGACTTTAGAATTCCAGAGTGCCCATAAGCGTGTTGCCTCCACAAGTTGGCTTCCCTCAATCTGAGAGCGCCTTTAGCAGCGCAACACTTAATGAACTGCTCAATCGGGTGGAGGTGCAAGATCACCTCCAGCCCGGCCTGGGGGGTGCTTTTGACAGTGCCTGCTATTCCCATAGCCGCTAGTCTCTGCACCTTCGTCAGTTTCGTTACCAGGGTCTTGGTGGCCGGCTACGGGCACCGTAACTTAGGATCGGCCGTATAATCGCAGTGTACATCCAATGAACGATAGTCGGTTGCAATCCCCACTTTTTCCCGAAAGTCCTTTTACAAATGTAAAAAGCATTCAGGCTCTTTTTCACCCGCTCTTCCACATTGCGCCCCCAAGAGAGCTTGGAGTCAAGTATGGTGCCAAGGTATTTAGCCTCGGGTGATAGGGTGAGAGTAGTGCCGCCAAGTTTAGGCAGCTCAAACTTTCGGTATTTATCAGGATAGTGACGTCGTCTGCATATGCTACTACTCGTAGCCTCCTGGTTTCGAAGATCTCGAGGATGCTATTTACTACAAGGAGCCACAGCAGAGGCGAAAGAACACCCCCTTGTGGTGTGCCCCTTGTAGTAAGTTTCCTCACTGAGCACAGGCCTAGGTTAGAGTGAACCCTTCTGCTACTGAGCATGTCACTGGTCCACTTTACCACCTTCTCATGAACTTCGAACTTTCTAAGTGCGTTGATTATAGCCTCCAAGGTAACGTTATTAAAGGCTCCCTCGATATCGAGGAAAGCGGCTAACGTGTACTCCTTAGAGTTCAGCGATCTTTCGATCGTCTGAACGACCACATGCAGGGCACTGTCGACAGATTTTCCCCTGCAATACGCATGTTGCGCCTTGCAGAGTCCTCTGGACTGTGCCACTTCTCTAATATAGACGTCTACCAGCCGTTCAAGAGTCTTAAGTAAGAACGATGAAAGGCTGATCGGTCTGTAATCTTTTGCTGTTAAATGGTTCACTTTCCCTGCTTTGGGAATGAACACCACCCTAACCTCCTTCCAGGCACGTGGAACATATCCTTGTTGGAGAGATCCACGAAAGATTCTCGTCAGGACCTTAACCACCGCCTCCTTAGACCATTGTAGCATAGCAGGAATGACACCATCAGGTCCCGGGGATTTATACGGGCTGAAGGAGTCAATTGCCCATGCCACCTTGGCTTCGCTAATTATCCTCTGAACTAGACCATCCGGTTGCGGTGTTTGTTGCCTATGCGACGTGGTCGCCTCAGCAACATCCGTGCATCCAGGAAAGTGAGTGTTCATGAGGATCTCAAGAAGTTCCTCCCTCGACTCCGTCCATGATCCATTAGATTTCCTGAAATTCGTGTTCAAGGTGGGTGTTGTTGGCAACTTCAAGGCCTTGTAAAAACCAAACTAGAGGTGACCCAAAAAAAAAAAATTACATATTCTTGATCAGCAGCTCCGGGATTATAAGGAACAGTTCAGAAACTGGGCGGGTTTTTGTAAAGAGTTGAAATTGTTTACACTGTGAAAAATTTTGGAATGATTTAAGTTTTTGAGTTGAAATAAACTTCAACAATTTTTTTCAGCCGAACCAATGGACTGATCAACATGAAATTTCACAATGTGTTGGTGCATGGTAAAGGTTTTGTAATATATTTTTTTCAAATTTTTTTGTAGAAAAACTTCCAGGATAATAAAGGATACATTCTTAAAAGGACATTGTTATATCCTTCCGCCAGGATAATTACAAAAAAATTATTTGATTTGAGTTTGAGATATAATTCCCTTTCTTTTGATACCAATATTGTTAGACTAGGATAAGTTCAACCATTTAAATTAATTTTTTTAGTTGGGGTGTAGCTTGTAACTTCAAGACCCTGTAAAACCCAAACTAGAGGTGACCCGAAAAAAATAATTACATATTCGTGATCTGCGACTCCGAAAATATAAGGAACAGTTGAGAAACTCCGCGGGTTTTTTGAAAATCGCAAAATTGTTGTACTGTGTTATCGTTAGTATTTTTTTAAAATATTGTATTATTGTGACAATTTCAGAAATCAGCAAAGCAAAGTTAAATTTGGTGAGTGATGTTGATTGTAGGCGTAGTGAGCATTTGGTGAGGTTAGCGTGAGGTAAGAGTTATTTTTCCCAGAATTTCAGGGCATATAGAAATATTGAACGCTTGCGCGTTGGAAACTTTAAAGGTAAATGCTGAAAATAAGTAAAAACAGTGCTGCACAAGTGCGCAAGGAGATTGTGTGGTTCAAACCCTCCCAAATATCTGTTGGTGACAAACATTTTAGGAGAGCAAACATGGTTTCAAAAAATTGTTTTCTTGTTCACTCCTTGCGGAAGCATAGGGCTGCGCAACACATTGCCTTGTGTTCATTACGTTAATTGGTTATTGGGTGTTTTCTGTCAGGGTTTTCTACTACGGTCCTAAGTGATGGGGCTGCCATCTATCGCCGCTTAGAAACAGCATCTCTGAGCTACCGCTGCTCATAGCGCTATCTGTTGTATAAAGAAGGTGACAGCAGAATGGTTGGGGACTTCGATAAGATCGGTTTGTTGCGCTGTTTTTGCTAATGTCCGCTTTAACTTAAAGGTGTCGCTAGTGTACCGTGTAGCTGTATATTTGTTGTTTTTATAGCCGCACAGCGCATGATTGCACGTAATATTGCGTGGAAGTGAGTAGGGAAGGATCATCTGAGGGTCGAATTTGTTCAACTGGTGTATGTTGCTAGACTAGGGAGTATTTAGAGGACAGGAAAAATTGGAAAAGTTGTAAGAGTGCATGCGTGGGGCATGATCTAAATAAATTGTTTTGCTTTTTAAATACATTTTGTAATTCGCGGAAATCGCGCCGCGGTAAACAAATTATAGCAGCTCATCGATGGTGGTCATCGCTGGACTCTTCATCGTCGAGGCAACTTTCATCCATTCAACATTTTTGGAGTCTCATCATCTTCTTTGGCAAAGGTAACCTTCGCTGTCTCAGGCCAACTCGCTTCGACTTAAAAGGTTCTCCACCGCGCGAAAACTTCCAACAACAACTTGCTCAACAACAGTTACCTATAAATTACTGTTGGCTCTGCTGCGCTGCATTTTACACCTTGGTGCTGCGCTGCCTTAACCGTCGCTCGCTTGCTGCGCCTACGCAACCGCTCCGCAAGTCAAGCCTCAGTCAAGTCACAGTCAAGTCACAGTCAAGTTTCAGTCAAATCTCAGTCAAGTCTCAGTCTAGTCTCAGTCTACGCTCAGTCTAGTCTCAGTCTAGTCTCAGCTTAGTCTCAGTCAAGTCTCAGTCAAGTCTCTGTCTAGTCTCAGTCTAGTCGCAGTCTACGCTCAGTCTAGTATCAGTTTAGTCTCAGTCTAGCCTCAGTCAATTCTCAGTCAAGTCTCAGTCTAGTCGCAGCCACGTCAAAGGAAATTACCAAGAAATCTCTGTTCGAATTTAGCATAAACCTGTAGATCCCTTTCCCTTCCCTTCCCAAATCGTTTGAAATGTGTGTTGTTGAAAAAACAGTGAACAAAAAGGGGTGAAATATGTGGTATCACAATGAGCGTCACAACAGGCCTCCGAGTGTAACCACCATAACCTAACCTAACCTAACCTAACCTAACCTAACCTAACCTAACCTAAGATACAACCTGACTTGGACAGCCAGTTATCAACATATTTGATTGAATCTCCATAACTTTTCGTTGTGGCTTATTTTTAGTTTTAGGAAAATGATTTATTTTCCTTGCTGACTGTAGTGTATCGCCGCAAAGCAAAGCTCCACACACGCACACAGCCACACACACACACACACAGATATATCCAGACATAATATGTGTTTAACAAAATATAAACAAAAGGAAAATCCACAACAACAAATAACAAATGCAAAAGAACCAACAACGCAAAAGCACAAAACAAAAATATACAAAAATACAAAAGTAAGAGTCGATTGTGGCGGCAGCGGGGTCTGGTGGAGAGGCAAATGGAGAGAGAGAAAAAAAGCAGCGCACAAAAGGAAACAAAACAAAACGCACACACACATACAAACAAACAAAAAAACACTCACACGCACACAAAATGCGAAACATGAAATTTTTATTCATAATCAGCACTTGTGCCGCCTGAGGTCATCCGTGGTGTGTGGCTGCGGGCGCCAACGCGGCCAACAGTGCTGCGTTGTGTATTATTTTCAGAGTTGAAATCCATCATTGGTGCAGCGCCGCCGGTCACATTTGGGATGAAATATTATAATTACGAGCGAAAGGCCCGCGGGCGAGGCAAGGCAACGCAAGGCACAGCCACGTCGGGCGAGGCGAGATGAGGCGAAGCGATGCCAAACGTTGTGGTGGTACGGCAAGTTTCAGCCGGTCGCTTGGACCGTCGGTTGGTTGCTTGGTTGGTTGGTTGGTGCGTCCGTGCAGCGGACAGACAGAGCGTGTAGCGCGAAAGCGTAGCCGCGGCCGACGGGCTGGCGAGGTTGTGGAGGCGAGTGCTGCCAAATCGTTGGCGCTGGTGTTAGAGCGACACCGCATGGACCCAGTTGCGCCGGTTGATTCTTTAGCAGCTGCCGCTCGAATGATGTTCTTACGGCGATTTGTGGTCGCTTGATGGCGCAGCTGCGGCGAGCGACGGCAGTGTGGGCTATTGCTGCTGGGTAATGCTGTATGTGTGTGTGTGTGTGTTGTATTGTTTGTGGCGACTATGGCAAGCGGGCGAATGCAGATAATGCCGAATACAACAAATCGCACAAGGCGCTGTTGTGGTGCTTTGTATTGTTGCTATTGTTGTTGTTGTTGTTGTTGTTGCGACATGCAGTAAAGTGAGTGGGGCGGCTGCTTAGATGCGCGCCGACCAGTGCTTGGAATGCGAAAATTTGTTAGGTTGCCGCAGCATTTTGCCGTATTGTGCCGCTACCGCTGTTGTTATTTGTTGCTGTTGTAGCGCCGCTGGCCAGAGCAATTGCTGTTGCTGTTGCAGCAGTGGGCGCAGTTAGCTGCCGGTGCTGGTGATAATTCAGATGTTACCATTGTGATAAGCGTGCAACATGGGTGCAACTGCAGCGATGAGTGTTGAAAGTGTGTTGCTCTGGCTGTCTGTGTCTGTGTGAGTGTGTTTATGTCTAACAAGACAACCGGTTTGACGAAGAGACAAACGCGCTCAAAATATGAAAACGCAAGAGCGCTTTTTCTAAAGTTTGCAACAAAAACTGCAACAACAAAAATAACAACAAAAGAATTGCAATTAAATTTGGCCCGCAGCAAAATGCTAAAACAAAAAACGTTGCAGCCTGTGGGCAACGAGGGGTGCAGGCGGTAGACTTGCAAATTCGCGCGGCACATCGCCCACACGCTCCGCTCGCAGCCGCCGGCTAAATTTTGTGCCGCAAGCGTCTCAGTTATGAAAAATGTTAATCTATGTTTGCCACCGCAGCCCAACGCCACCAGCCCGTCGCCGTCGCCGCCGCCGCCACCACCACCCCATTCTTGCATTGCCGCTCGTCTAATCACCTGCAGGCTTGCGTTATTTCACTCTTCAGCTGTCTCTGTCTGACTGTCTAACTTGGCGCTCTTCGACAACATGTTGTCAAGCACATCGAACATGTTGGCTGCAGTCGAGTTGGCAGGTTATTTAATATTTTTGTTGCATGCAACTTTTAGTGTATTTTGGTGTCTCAGTTCGATTGGTTGTGTATTGTTGGTGGTCATCTAAAACAAATAATAATAATAAAAATAAACAATAAACAATCGAAACGGTGATTTCTGTGGTTTGAATTTGAAAATATTAGAAACATTTTAGTGTTGAAATTGAATTTGGAACGAACTGTAAACAATATAAGCAGGTGAATTTCTTTCAAATATTTTAACAAAGTGGCAAATAATTAAATATTTGGAATACTTGTAAGTCACACTGCCAAATGGTTGCAGCTAGCAATAAAATTTTAAAATATCTTTGTGGTTGTTACCATATGTCTCAAGATTTTTTTTTACCTTTATGTATTTGAAATATGAAAGGTTTTACAACACGATTTTGGAAAACACATTAGGTTTCAACACATCTTACGGTTGATGCTTAACACTTCACGTGCCATGGAAAATCGTTGGGTGTTGTAAATTTGTTGGCTCACTGAAAAATTTAACTCTCACAGTGAAAATTTAGATGAAACACTTGTCCCAAAATGTGTGCCATTGATTGTGACAGATTTAAGAGGCACAATTGTGTGAAAATTAAGATGGAACACTTGTCCCAAAATGTGTCCCATTGATTGTGACAGGCTTAAGAGGCACAATTGTGTATATTTTTTTAATAAATGAATGGACTACGGTTTTATGTTTAACACTTAACGTGCCATAGAAAGTCGTTGGGTGTTGTAAATTTGTTGGTGTTGTTTTATGTTTAATGCTAATTTTGAAACTTTAACTGAGATAGTTAAAATTTATTAGGGAACAGTTGTCCCAAAATGTGTTCCATTGATTGTGATAGGATTAAGCAGCACAATTTCGTGAAAATGTATATGAAATACTTGTCCCAAAATGTGTCACATTGATTGTGACAGGTTTAAAAGGCAAAGTTGTCTATATTTTTTTAATTGAATAAGCTACGGTTTTATGTTAAACATATCACGTGCCATAGAAAGTCGTTGGGTGTTGTAAATTTGTTTGTAAATGTTTTGGGTTTTCATGTTTATCGCTAATTTTGAAAAATTAACTAAAACAATGAAAAATTAGATGGAACGCTTGTTTCAAAATGTGTCCCATTGATTGTGACAGAATTAAGAAGCACAATTGTGTGAACATTTATATGAAACACTTGTCACAAAATGTGTCCCATTGATTGTGACAGTATTAAGAGGCACAATTGTCTTTATTTTTTTAATTAAATAAACTGCGGTCTTACGTTTAACACTTAACGTGCCATAGAAAGTCGTTGGGTGTTGTAAATTTTTGTTTTTTAAAATTAACTAAAACAATGCAAATTAGATGAAACGCTTGTCCTAAAATGTGTCCCATTGATTGTGACAGAATTAAGAAGCTCAACTGTGTGGAAATATATTTGTAACACTTGTCCTAAAATGTGTCCCATTGATTGTGACAGGTTTAAAGGCACAATTGAGTATATTTTTTCAGTTTAATTTTGTTGGGTAATGTACATTTTTTGGCCTAATCATGCTTAACACTCATTTTTAAAATGTAACTGAAACAGTGATTAATTAGATGGGACACTTATAAAAAAATGTGTCCCATTACTTTTGACAGGTTTAAGAGGCGCAATTGTGTAATTTAAAAATCGTATACTGGCCATGGCCATGCCGCGCCCTGCCGCAAAAGTTCCTTCATGCCTTCTCTATTTGGTCTCATCAAAAGATGTGATTTTTTAAATATATATAAATATATAATATATGTCTATATTTCTATACATAAGCAAAGTCTCTTTAACCCTGAAGAGGCAACGTCTTTAATGCTTCTTGGGACATAATAGGTTAAAACTTTGATCATTGGGACATGCTGACAACAGTGGCTATCTTCCTACAGTGGAAGGACGCATCGTTATATAAAGAAGCTATAAGTCTGAGAGCTATTTTTCTTGACCAAATGATGGAAAATTCAATTTTTTTATTTATTCATTACTTTTACTTTGAATAAAAGTTTGCTACAACACTCTCAGCTTTATTAAAAGTATGAAAATGAATTTACTATGTTTTGTGGTTTTACACTTTTGTGAATAGAACCAAGGGGAAGAAGAAGAGTTGTGAGGACGAGCCAACACGCGACGAATCGCGCCGCGGATGATGTCGATCAAAAATTAATTTTCTATTAAATTGTTCAAATTGTTCTTTTGAATAAAAGAGTAAAGTTCCCGTGTTTCACTTTCACTACCAGGAATTCTTTTTGAATATTCTTAATGGTTCAAAGCAATAAAAATGTCTCAAGTTTCATACGGATGAGCATGAAGGGGTTAAACAATTGCTTACACCACAGTTTTGCAAAAAAATCAATTGTTGAAAGTTCAGAGATCATAACTCTAATATGGCCATTGAATCGCAACTTACCTAAAAATCACAATTCTATAAAAACAAAATGAGCTCAACAACCAAGTTGAATATTGTAAAAGAATAATTATAATTCCTCAGACAATTTTATTCAGTTAGAAGTTGATTTCAAACAATAGGTATACAATAAATATTTCTCTAAAAATCAACAACAACAATAAGAAAACCTCACCTCACCGTTTCACTTAAGTTGTTGCTCGCTCACCAACTGACACTAAATAGAAGCAGTCGACACAGTTGGCGGCAGCAAGCGGAAATGGCAACTTGTTGCACGCTCATGCATTGTGGCAAGTGTGCCACACACACGTACACATGCAGGCATGAACGCACACACGCAACGCTCACACAAGTCGCCGCACACCAAATGTTGCCGCACAAAAAAACGCACATTGCTAGTTTGGGTGCGCCGGCAAAACAAAGAAGAAGAGAGCAAAGCGGCGAAGGTGGCAAGTGGCCATAAACAAAAACACTGTTACACGTGCACGCATGTTACTGTTTTCTAGTTGTCGTTGTTGTTATTGTTGTTGTTGTTTTGGTGTAGTCTACCACTTGTAAGCAGGTCGGCAGGTTGGTTTTGCTTTTTATTGCTTGCAATGTTGGGCGATGCGAATCTTTGAAATGTTGTCGCTGTGTTTTTTTCTTTAACGAGGAAGAAAGCATTGAAAGTGCAAACACTTCCATGTGGTTGCTTTGTGTGTGTGTGAGGGGAGGGATACAAGTGATGACATAGAGTCTGACAGAGTCTTAAATCAAATATTTTTGAATAGGACTAACAACAACACCGATATTTCCAGAGCCAATCGAGTTGTCGTCTTCTTACATTAACCTCTTCAGAGTTGAGTTAAAAAAATTAGAAACTTTTATTTAAATATTTTTTCTAAACTTATGCACACTGGGCTATTAAGCCTGAGTGCTTGAGAAATTGGACCCACTAGGGTTTACTTTCCCAAATCTCTTCATATGCATTCATTTCTAAACACGAGTGTTTTATAATTTTCAATTCTATCCCACAAAATCTTACAAACCTGTCAACGAACTGAGGCTTAGTTCAATTAAATTCTAATAATTTTTTAAACACCTGTACCCTAATTTTTTTACCAAATGTCGAATAGTTAGCAGCTCTCAAAAGGTTTTGAGTTATACATCAAATTTATATGATACACCGAAAACGGCAGCGACAGGGCCACACAAGATGTTGTCCACTGAAGCTTTAGCTGTCACTGTGTAGTCAACTACTTGATTACAGTGAAAACGTCAGGAAAAGAACCACCATATTTCCTTCAGATCATTATGACCTGAAGCCCTTTAACACAAATGGACACAAGTTTCTTCTTCATGTTTTCTGAAATCAAACTAACACATTACACAAAACGATTATTAAGCTTTCTTTTCTTATGTTAATCATTTCAGCCGAGACAAAAATCTGTTCGCTTCGTCATTGACCTTCAACTTTTGCATGGAACATCTTTTAGCCACAGCTTCTTTTTACATTCGTAGACCAGTTTCTTTGTTCATTTGTCCATCCACCGCGAAACATCAAAACGTAGAGTTACAGTTTAGTTAAATTGTTAAATTAGTTATAGGTCATTAGATAGTTGTTGTTGTTGTTGTTTGTAGGTTATACACAGACAGTTGTTGCTAAAAAACGCGATAATTTGAAATATAATTTCCTGCTCAAACAATAATCAAGTCAGTTTAGTCGAGACAAAATTGTATGGGTTTTTTTGTTTTGAGAAATCTTTCAACGTCTTCTTTGATAGATCTCTATATATACGAATGCATATGCTTTTGTTTTGTTGATATTAATTATTGGAACTGCCAGTATTGCCAGAGGGTATAAATGACAGTTTAACTAACACCAAACTATTGGAGTTGTCAACAACTTTCCTAAATTATGCCTAACTATTTATGAACTAAATTATGCTATGAAATTATGAAGATTCTTATTGATAAACTTAAAATCTTTGCAAAACAGGAGAACAATCGTGTCTTTATCTTTCGTCTTTGATGCACTCCGAGGTGTTGTTGACCGTCCCGCACCCCTCGAAAGGGCTTCGCTTAATATTCCAGCCAGATCTCTTCGTTGCTCAGAGTTCTTCCATGTTTGTCTTTTAGGGCTCGAAATGCTCCTATTTCCAGAAATTTAATTGAGTTCAACTGAATCTCTAAATTTGACGAGATTGATTTTTAATTAAAAAATAAATAGATTTATGAATTCTTTAAACCTTTTTCATGAGTATATTTTCTCCAATGTTTGCATTCATTCCAAATGTGTTCAACTTAGTCTATAAGAATTTTTATTGTATTTATTGGCTAAATAAAAAAAAATAAATAAATAAAGAAATTATTAAATAAAAAAATTAATACATAAATAGATAAAAAAATAAAAAATATAAATTAAAATAAAACAAAATAAAATAAAATAAAATAAAATAAAATAAAATAAAATAAAATAAAATAAAATAACATAAAATAAAATAAAATGAAATAAAATAAAATAAAATAAAATAAAATAAAATAAAATAAAATAAAATAAAATAAAATAAAATAAAATAAAATAAAATAAAATAAAATAAAATAAAATAACATAAAATAAAATAACATAAAATAAAATAAAATAAAATAAAATAAAATAACATACAATAAAATAAAATAAAATAAAATAAAATAAAATAAAATAAAATAAAATAAAATAAAATAAAATAAAATAAAATAAAATAAAATAAAATAAAATAAAATAAAATAAAATAAAATAAAATAAAATAAAATAAAATAAAATAAAATAAAATAAAATAAAATAAAATAAAATAAAATAAAATAAAATAACATAAAATAAAATTGTAAGAAAATGCAACACTACAGTTTGTTATATAGGCAACCCAAGCGCAGGCAAATTATGCACACTACTATGTATTAGCTTTAAGTCGATCTTCAGTTGAATAAAGAAGTTACTACGAACGGTCGTGTGTCGATTTATTTCACTCGCGTACTCTAACATGGGTTATGGGCCCAGACCACGTGATTCGTAGTGTGTCAATTCGCAAAAATGACGTCCTCATTTACTAATATTGAAAAGTTAAATGGTGAAAATTACTCGACGTGGTCGCTGTTAATGCGAAGCTTGCTGGTAACGCAGGATTTGTGGTATGTCATCGAGGAGACACTTGAGCCAAATGCATCGGAACAGAAGGCAAAGGTATGGCAGACGGCGGACCAAAAGGCATTAGCAACCATTCATTTATGTGTAAAGTCGTCTGAACTGATTCACATTAAAAAGTGCCTAACAGCGAAAGAAGCGTGGACATTGCTGAATAGTCTATATAATGCAGATGGACCAGCGAGAAAAGTCAACTTATTTAAAAGATTAGTGAAATTCAAATTTAATGCTGCCGAGAAATTCGCAGATCAAATTACTGAGTTCTGTTCTATAATCGACAACCTTAATGAAATTGGTGTGACTGTACCAGATGATCTCCTGACTATATTGTTGCTATGTAGTTTACCCGAAGAACTAGAAAATTTCGTCATAGCAATTGAAAGCAGAGACATTTTACCGAAGTTGGAGTCATTAAAGGTCAAAATATTGGAGGAGGAGCAAAGACGGGGACAGCGAATTGAAGAGACAGAAAAAGTATTTGCGGCGAATTCGCGCAAGCAATTTGAGAGAAAGCATGATCGGCAGCAACAACAACCACAGCAACAGCAGCATTGGGTCAGTAGTAGACGCGAGAATGAAAACAACAACAGCAACAATCATAGCAGAAGAAATGCAGCGCGGAATAAAATAAAATAAAATAAAATAAAATAAAATAAAATAAAATAAAATAAAATAAAATAAAATAAAATAAAATAAAATAAAATAAAATAAAATGAAATAAAATAAAATAAAATAAAATAAAATAAAGTATTAAAATAAATTAAAATAAATTAAAATAAAATAAAATAAAATAAAATAAAATAAAATAAAATAAAATAAAATAAAATAAAATAAAATAAAATAAAATGAAATGAAATAAAGTAACATAAAGTAAAATAAAATAAAATGACATAAAATAAAATAAAATAAAATAAAATGAAATGAAATGAAATGAAATGAAATAAAATAAAATAAAATAAAATAAAATAAAATAAAATAAAATAAAATAAAATAAAATAAAATAAAATAAAATAAAATAAAATAAAATAAAATAAAATAAAATAAAATAAAATAAAATAAAATAAAATAAAATAAAATAAAACAAAATAAAATACACCAAATAAAATAAAATAAAATAAAATAAAATAAAATAAAATAAAATAAAATAAAATAAAATAAAATAAAATAAAATAAAAGCAATCATTTTAAAAACAGTACAAATAACGAAAAATTTCATGCAACAATAAAAATTCATGTAAATAATTGTAAATAAATATATAAATACGTAACGTCTAATAAATTAACAAGTAAATAACCCATATCTGTGATAAATTACTAACAGAAAACAAACACAATAGTGCTGAAGTGGCTTGCGGTTCGCTTACTGCCGCCATATTCAGTTTTAATGGACCCCACCTCGCGCGGTATGTGGGGGGGAGAGAGGCCGTGGGAAATAAAATAAAATAAAATAAAATAAAATAAAATAAAATAAAATAAAATAAAATAAAATAAAATAAAATAAAATAAAATAAAATAAAATAAAATAAAATAAAATAAAATGAAATGGAATGAAATGGAATGAAATGGAATGAAATGAAATGAAATAAAATAAAGTAAAATAAAATAAAATAAAATAAAATAAAATATAATAAAATAAAATAAAACAAAATAAAATACACCAAATAAAATAAAATAAAATAAAATAAAATAAAATAAAATAAAATAAAATAAAATAAAATAAAATAAAATAAAATAAAATAAAATAAAATGAAATAAAATAAAATAAAATAAAATAAAATAAAATGAAATGGAATGAAATGAAATGAAATGAAATGAAATGAAATAAAATAAAGTAAAATAAAATAAAATAAAATAAAATAAAATAAAATAAAATAAAATAAAATAAAATAAAATAAAATAAAATAAAATAAAATAAAATACAATAAAATAAAATAAAATAAAATAAAATAAAATAAAATAAAATAAAATAAAATGAAATGAAATGAAATGAAATAAAATGAAATGAAATGAAATGAAATGAAATAAAATAAAAAAATAAAATAAAATAATAAAATATAATAAAATAAAATACATAAAATAAAATAAAATAAATTAAATTAAATTAAATAAAATAAAAACATGCCTTATTCTGGAGTTCAAGTTAATTTTTGAGCTTTAATGTATTCAGAGACCTATAGTAGAATTTTATGGCGAATTTTTGCGTGGTACATTTTGTCCTTAAAAATCCCTGCTTTACAGGACTTTTTGTGGTATTGTAGAAAAATAGGGTCAAATTGACCCATATAAATAGGAGCTACAGGGTTAAAATGTTCCACAAAAATATTCTTTGTAGTAGTTTACATCAAATTGCTGAACATATCATATACCTAAAATGTGAAGTTACATGGTTTTCGTATGCCGATTCATCATAAGAATGTGCAAAAAGGGGAAAACTTTGACCCCCGCTAAAAAAAAATCAGACGTAAACTTTCAAAACGCCGATACACGTATATTCAGAATACGTTGTCAGAATCTTGTTATTTAAAAAAAATCTGATTTTGTTGTGCAGTGTTCAGCGTCAACTTGTCATTGGCTCATTTCATTTGGTGCATCCACATTGCAACGATTTGAATATGCAAGAAAAATTGAACCAACTCTATGCACCCATAGCCCCGGCACATTAATCTCACATATGCATTAGACGCTTAAATAAGCCAATCAAAAACCAGAAATAATAAATATACCGAGAACTCAACTGGCTTATTTCAAATATTAGTTTTGTATTACAATTTCCCGTGGCGCCCAGAGGAGTTATTTTCATTAACATTCAAACCGAATCTGGTCGACAACACACACATATATAAATACAATACTTAGCAATGTCTCTATGACTGAATGTGTGTGTGCTTGCGTGTTTATTAAACTATCGTACATACATACAATAATATTGCCCCGAACAAATTCAACTCGGACACAGGCGAGAGAACGCAATGTGCATTTAAGTTTAAACAGGTAAATTCCATGAAATGCCTTCAGGCATTCATTTCAAATCAAATAATAAAATCAGCAGTTCCCAGTGGAAAATATATACATATATATGTATATATGTACGTATGTATGAAACGTGTAGAAAAAGGCAAGCATCAATTTTGTATTAAAACAAAATGTTAAAGTCTCTTCGTAGCCGGCAGCGAAACCGGTGTTACCAAAGTTAAATGGCTGGCGGGCAAAATCCAAAGCAGCAACGACAGCAACGCCAAGAAACGAGCCGTCAATACAAAACGTTCGAGGCAAGAAGAATGTAAATTCAAATGAAAGGCGAGCGGAAGACGCAAAGCGTGAATGGGTGACTGGCTGACTGGTTGCTTGGTTGCTTCAGTTGGTTGGTTGGTTAATGTGCACAAAGCAGCGACGGTCGCACCGAGCGGTGGCTTCGTGATTGCAATTCGAGTGCGACGACTGACAAGTTCTCTGCCGCGAGTCACTGCGATCGAGGCCGAAATTCTGCGAAAATTGTGGTTAAGTAGAATCGGTTGGTCGGGTCCCGGTGTGTAGTCGGTCGTCGTTGACGGTGACAGCGCTGGGTCTGTGGCAAGACTGACGCCTCGAGCCCTCAGCCATTTTCGAGTTGACTTAATTTATGATTTGTGGCCGCTGCTGTTGCTTGCAGTCTTTTTCTCGTGCATAACGAAATTCCGCACTTAAGGTCCTTTTTAGGAAATCATTTTATCACCACGAGCGCTGCATAAAGCCGAAGTGCATACACACACACGTACAGCGAAGAACTGGTCTTCTTCCTTGCGGGCGTTTTTGCATATAGATATTTTTCCAAAAAACAAGCCAACAAAACCGGCGCGAAAGGTGAGACGCAGCGGAGCTGAGCAGAAAATATCAAACTGTCAGTTTTCGAAAAGGCAGCCGCAGGGCATTTTAATACACTAAAAATTAATTCACACACACACACAAACGCACAAATATTCGCAAACTCTCATTCACACTAATACACACATACAACAACACGTGCACATGGAACGAAACACACCCTGGGCGGCGAGGCTAACGTGAAAAATTAAAAAGTTGCATTTGGTTTATGAGGTAAATGTGAAATGTCATGCATTGACAGGTTTCCGAGATGTGTTTAAACAGTTTTGACCCCAAATATATTGCAACAGCAGCAAATAATAATAACAACAACAACAACAACAACAATGCCAACAATAGCAACCACAACAGCCGGTCGGCGGCCAGCGGCCAGCGGGCAGCCGCACTATGGACAGCGCACAGCGGACAGCAACAACTAATACAACAACAACATCAACCATACCAAACGATGGCCGCCGCAGTGCGAAACCGTCAAAGCAACACAAAATGTGTAAACCTTCGTGACTTGAACAAAATATGATTATCAATTCCACCTTAAGGGAAATTCCTGCATTTCCATACGAAATGCACTCGGATTATTGTAAAATATGGCAGCCAGCGAGACGGCATAAAGAAGTGTTGGTTGTTTTTTTGTATTATTATTATGAGTTTTTTGTTTTCTTCTGTCATCGTTGTTGTTGTTGTTTTATATGCCGGCAAGCATTTTTCAAGGCGTGTAAATATTTAAAGTTGATATGCAAAATGGCCGACGGGCACTGAATGTGGCATTTAAATGACCAAATATGGCAAAAGGCGAAAGCGTAGTGAATACCCATAATAAATGTTTGTCGTTTATTTAGTCAAGTTAAAAAATATACACAGATGCGTATAAACCTAAATACATACATGTATGTAATCACGTTTGTGATTAGCGTTTCTGAAAAGGGGAAACTTTTTAATGAAATAACCAGGTAGTGCGGAAAGTTGATGGTTGATGTCATGGCGTGCGTTTTAATTAATTTTCACAATGATTAGAATAAAAAATCTGGTCTCAATAAAAAATCAATTTGAGTTATGACTTAATTAATGCCATTTAAGAAAAACTTATCTAGTCATGATTAAGCGTTCAATTGGCCGTTTGGTAATGAGTTAAAACTGTGTTCTGAGTGTTTTATTCATTGGCGTTGAAAAGATATAGAATGAAGTAAGAAGACAAATTCATAATTCTGGCACGAACTTGAAGGCTTTAGTTAGCATAGTTAGAATAATTGGATTTGAGTCTTGGTTAGTAGTATGGCTAAATACACCAGGTAGAATTTAGGTATCCAAGAAGATTCCCGTGATTTACTGTCGAGCAGTCGGTCGAACAAGTAAGGAAGTGTTTCCCCAGAGACTCAAATCTTGCCCCTGCCAAAGCTGGGCAGTGACAGAGGAAGTGATTTGGTGTCTCTTTCTCATCTAAATTCCCACAGCTCCTACAGTGGGTATTGAAAGGGGATGCTTAGTCTCTCCGCATGTGGGACTATTGTCCAGTGGCCTGTGAGTGGCTCGCGGGATCTCTGTTCATTGTATGTTAGGAGGGCCACATCGCCCGCGAGGTACGACAGGAAGTCAGCGACTTGCACATGATTTGATATCAATATGAACCGTTTTGTTTGAAAATTTATTGCCATTTTAAAGGTGATTTCAATATGTCGCTCACACGGAAACCCTCGTTCCTATAGACAGAAAAACTGGGACCATGCCATGGATAAATGGGACTATAAGACTAGAAATATAGTCAGTTTATAAGACATAATTTCCAATTATGTAATTTTTATATTACTTAATTTTTATACATTTTTTCTTATTGTGACAAGTAATGAAATTTAGATTTTTAACTGAGAAATAGTCTGAAAATCATAATTGATTATTTATTTAATTAATAATAAGAATTAGAATTAGAATTAATAAAAATCACTTATCTATCAATAGTAAATTAATTGATTGAAATCATTTAAAAAGAATTTAATTATTAATTTAATTAAATTAAAATAAAATAAATTCAAAAAAACTAAGAAATTATAAATCTTAATTTTTTTTAATTTAATTGAATTTAAATTTATTTTAATTTATATTATTTAATGTATTTAAATCAATTGATTAATTATTGATTATAAGAAACTAAGAATTAAATTATTAATTTCTCAATTATTATTATTTATTATTATTATTTCATTAAAATAAATTGATTAATTGTTGATTAAAAATGCAAGAATAGTTTCTTTCAATTTAATTTAAATTAAATTTTTTTAAATTTCTATTATTAAAATGAATTAAAATCAATTGATTTTTTTTGATTATTGATTAAAAATAAGAAATAATAAATTGTAGTTTCCTCAATTTAATTTCATATAAATTTCTATTATTAAAATTAAAAATCAATTGATTAAATTATTGGTTGAAAAAAACTAAGAAATCTTAGTTTCATTGATTTAGTTTTAATGCAATTCAATTGATTTAAATTTCGATTATTAAAATGTATTAAAATCAATTGATTAATTAATTAATTAAAAATCAATAGATTAATTTAATTTCTAATAATTTAATTTCTAATTTAATTTCTAATACTAAAATGAACTAAAATCAATTGATTAAGTATTGGTTCAAAGAAACTAAGAAAAAATTAATCTTAGTTGAATTAATTACATTTTAATTTATTTCAATTTATTTTAGTTTCTATTATTAAAATGAAGTAAAATCAATTGATTAATGATTGATTGCAAAAAACTAAGAAATAATGAATCTTAGTATTTTTCAATTTAATTTAATTTCAATTTATTTTAATTTCTATTACCAAAATGAATTAAAATCGATTGATTAAGTTATTGATTAAAATAAACTAAGAAAAAATTAATCTCAGTTTAATTAATTTCATTTTAATTTAATTCAATTTATTTTAATTTATATTATTAAAATGAATTCAAATCAATTGATTAATGATTGATTGCAAAAAACTAAGAAATAATAAATCTTAGTATTTTTCAATTTAATTTAATTTAAATTTATTTCAGTTTATATTACTAAATTTTAGTATATTTTAGTATATTACTAAAATTTAGTAATATAAACTAAAATAAATAAAAATAAATTGATTAAATAATTAATTAATTAAACATCAATTGATTAAATAATTAATTAATTAAACATCAATTGATTAAATAATTAATCAATTCATTTGAAATTCAATTCTTAGTTTTTTTCAATTTAATTTAATTTCAATTTATTTTAATTTCTAATACTAAAATGAATTAAAATAAATTGATTAAGTAATGGTTAAAAGAAACTAAGAAATGATTATTTTTATATTTTTCGGCAATCTTAGTTTAATTAAATACATTTTAATTTATTTTAATTTATTTTTATTTCTATTATTAAAATGAATTTAAATCAACTGATTAGTTATTGATTGCAAGAAGCTAAGAAATAATGAATCTTATTTTCTTTCAATTTAATTTAATTTTAAATTGTTTTGATTTCTATTACTAATATGAATTAAAATCAATTGATTAATTATTGATTGCAAGAAATTAAGAACTAATGAATCTTATTTTCATTCAATTTTATTGAATTTAAATGTAAGTAAATTTATACTAGTTAAATTAATTAAAATCAATTGATTAATTATTGATTGAAAGAAACTAAGAAATAATAAATCTTATTTTCATTCAATTTAATTTAATTTAATTTCAATTTATTTTGTTTTCATTACTAAACTGATTAGTTATTGATTAAAAGAAACTAAGAAATAATGAATCTTAGTTCCTTTCAACTTGGTTTAATTTCAATTTATTTCGATTACTAAATGAATCAAATTGATTGCAAGGAACTAAGAAATAATGAATCTTAGTTTTTTTTTAATTTTATTTAAATTTCTTTAAATTTCTATTATCGATTTGACTTTAATTGACTATCGATTGCCATTGATTGACCATTGATTTTTTTTAGTTATCATTACTAAATAACTAATCAGTTATTATTTTAGGAGTATTAATAAAATATCGAATTTTCACTACTTTTCATTACCTTATTGCATTAAGCAATATTTAAAAAAATACGTTCATAGCAAAATTTTATTAAAAAACTTAATAACTCCACAAGTTGTATGAAACAAACCCTGTATTCGAACGCCAACTGACAAAATAGCAATTAAATTGACATGTCCCCCATGTGAACGCAACTCAATTGAAGTGCAACTAAAAATTTGTCATTACAACTCTGGCGAACCGTCAGACTTTGCAATTTATAGCAACAACAAACCAACTACACACAAACATACTCAATAACTTAGCAACCATATTAATAATGTATATGTGTATGTGTGTGTGTGCAACGTCAATATAATGAAACACCCAAATAGCGCCGGTTGGCTGACTGGTTGACTGGCCAACTGGTACAAGTGGACAACGCCGTCGGCAATAAAAAGTGACCAAAGACCATAATTTCGATATAAAGAGAATCAAAATGTCAAAATTTTCAAGCAATGTCAAAATGTAGCAACCACAACAACAACAATAACAAAAACAACAACAACAACACATGTGCACGCAAATAAATACATTGGGTGCAATTACAATAACCCAGCAGCGAGCAAGCGAGCGCGCTGGCGATACGGAAATATCAGCGGCAACAAATACCGACAACAACAACAACAACAAACTCAACTCGATGCCGCACAGTGACATCGACTGTATAATCTCGCCCATGGAATGACACTATATGAATTACATAAATTATGGCGAAATAAGGCAAAACAAAAAACTGCAACAACAACAAATAAATAAATCGTCCAAAAACAACGAAAATCGCAAAAGACAATGGCGCGGAAAAGCGCGGAAAGGGGCACAATCGCAAAAGTAGAACTAAATGCTGCACTCGGATTTTGCTGTTTTTGTTGTAAAACTTTTTTTTGTTAAATTTTTGTTTTTGTCCGCGTGCTGCAATGATTTTTGTTTTGTAGCGAACGGGGACGAACGCGTATTGCAGCTCGCGTCGCTGGAGGACAACGGGATGATGTGTAGCTGTGTGTGTGTTTGAATATGTTTGTGTGTGTGTGTGTGTGTCGACGAATGTTGAACTGCGGCGGGTGTTGCGGGAATGATTTGGTAATATTTTCATGTTTTTCAATATTTCAGCGCGGCAATGCTGTTGACGACGCGTCGTCGGCAACAAGGATAGCCGCGGCAGCAGCAGCGCTCTCGCCGCCACTGTCGCTGTGGCGGATTATGATGAGTGGCGCACGCCGGCGAACGGTGCTGCAGTTGAGGAGATTGCGCCTGGACATTGGGACGTGCCGCATGTGAGGCAATTTTAGTTGCGGTTTCGCTGCTGCCATATTTGATTTTATTGTTCTTGTTTTTGTCTCTCTGTGTGTGTGTGAGTGATTTTTATTTTTGTTTTGCTGCCGACTTTGTTGCGCTCGTTTCATTTCATTTCGGTTCGCTTGTTCGCTGTCGAACTGTTTTGACTGTGGCGCGATGTGTGTCTCTGTTTTGTCTGTGTATGTGTGTGCAGTTGCGCGCTTCGTTGTTGTTGCGAATAGCCGGCAGGCTTTTGCAGCAAATTGGCTTGTAATGTATTTTTTAGTTTTTTGTTTTTGTTATTGCTTTTCAAAAAATATAAAAAAAACTGAAAAAGAAATTATTTATATCACACATACAATAAAACATTCGCTTTAACCCAGTGAGAGCGATTAGAATGTACACGACAATACAAATTGGAAGTACTCGTCTCTTTATAAAAGGGTAAACAATATTTGTTCAAAACAAAGTCATCTAAATATGAAGTCACCTCTTCTGTCACTCCCCGTTTGTCTCCAGACGAAAATGGAAATTGCTAGGTTCTAACTTCTTTGACAACATGTATAACCCCAATTCAGTCAACATCAGAGATCCCCAAATCGATTAGACTCTCCGACTTGCAGTAAGACAGATCACTTTCTCTTTATGTTTTCACAAAGGGCCCATTTTAAAGCCGAAGTGTGTCTTTTGACAATGTTTCATGCCCAGAAAGTGACTTTAACGAATCTAACCTAAGAATACTGTGTCAAGAGAAGAGTGCAAAAATTACATGTGGGCAACAGCATCGAAGGGGCGTGAAACTCATCAGAGACTATAATGACGCCTAGGGACATAGAAAACAAGTTTTGCTCCAAGCTGCTTACGCAAGGAGTGCCTATACCGGCTGAATAAAAAATTTACATTTTCTCACAAAAATCTAATAAATTCTTCTTAACACTCACTTACGTTTGCAATTATATTTAAAGTAGGGAGGTTAGTGGGGTTTCGACAATACATTTTGATTTTTGCTTTGTAGAAACCCAAAAGTTGCCAACGTCACAAATCCGATCGTATGGGAGACGCCCTCTGGTGGTGAATTTCTGAACGTTAATTAATTTTGTATGTTTTGTACTTAAGAATGTTGGTGATCGCTGAATAAATCATTGAAATCGGTTCAGTAGTTTTCGAGATACGATGTTTTCTCGCTTACTTAACTACTACATTTGCAAGTGGAAGAGAGCCAATGGCATAGAAAATGGCCAATTTTGTATGGCAGCACCCTTAAGACTTTGAGTTAGCGGGTAGGTAGGTTTGAAAGAAAAATTCAGAAGAGAAAATAAATGGGTCATACATTTGATACATCTGGGGGCCACCTGGTAGCAATGGGAGCCTATTTTACAAAAACGACCATTTTTTATGGGAGCCCAATTCAGGGCTGGAGATAGGGGGTGAGTATGTTTGAAAGAAATGTTTAGTAAGGAAAACTAGAGGGGTCGGTCATAGATTTTAACCCTTTAAGAGCCACTTCTGACCAGCTGTGGAGTAATGTTGTCCAATTTCCCAGCTATTTAGTGAACTTTGACCTGGATGAGACCCCATTTAGACCCACCCTAGCCACACAATTTTTTGGCTTATGCACTTTTTCACCAAACCGCATAAAATGAGAGGTTGCGGAGCATCGAAATCGAAAAATCGTCCACTAATTCCAGTCTAGTACACAATTTGATTTTAAAATTAATCGCATATATATAAATGTAATGATGTTTAAATTGGATTTAAAACACGTTACGATTAATTATGAAATAAAATTAAAAAAATGATCCTCGAAACTCTGATCACAGATCTTTAATCTTTTTATTAAATTGTCAATGACTTTTTGACAAAATCCTGTTTCTATCTGAGCAATAAGACGTTGGATCTCAGCCTTGATCTCAGAAATTGTTCATAAAAATTTTAAGGAAAAAAGAAAAAATTCTAAAGAAATAAGTCGCACTGCGATAACTATTTCGATATTTTATTGCCTTAGGTCAACATGCTACTTTGTGAACATCTGAGCCCTCTATGGGTTCACAAAAAAATAAATTTGTTGTTGATACTTAGAATAGTTTAAAGCTTTAGAAATAATACAAAATTGATAAAAATAAATTAAGTTAAGAAACAATTTTAATTTGATTTTTTGATTCAATTCAATTGTGGACGTCTATGAAAATTGTATTTATTTACATAATAAAGAACATACTAAAGAAAAAAGAAGCAGAAAAAATAAAAGACAGTTTTAATTTGACTTTTTAATTCAATTCAATTGTGGACGTCCGAATCCTCTATGGTTTCATGAATACATTTTTTTGTTGGTCCTTAGAATAGTTTGAAGTTTTAGGAATAATACAAAATTAATAAACTGAATATTAAAGTTTAAGAAAAATAGCCATACATGTTTTTTAATGTTATATCTTAACATAGCAGAGAAAGAAGATGCACATACAAATAAGAGAAAGTTAAAATTTGATTTTGTAATTCAGTTCAGAGAGGTAGAATACATTAAAATTAATTTTTTTGTTGGTCTTTAGAATAGTTTGAAGTCATAGGAATAATACAAAAAACATACAAAGAAAGAAGATATAGTGTAAAGAAAGAATAAGCAGACAAAATACGGGAACATTTTAATTTGACTTTGTAATTCAATTCACATATTCTTCAATTCTAAATAATTTTAAAGCATTTTAATTAATTTTTTAAATCAATTTTTAGGTATTTTTAAGCAAAGAAATATAAATGTTTTAATTAAGCATTAACAATTTTATGTTTAAGGAATTATTACAGTCAGAACAATATGGTTGCTGTCATATATGACAACACTTTAAAACAGAGTTCGGTATAAAAAATTAAAAAATTAGTATGGGATGTTGCTGATTGTTGTTGTTAGTATGAATTGTTGTTGTTGTTGACAAAAGACTAAAGCAATAAATTCCAACTTTTAACTTTCAACAGTAAAAACCTGTAGCGAGAAGGTTAAATCGCAAAATCTTGGCGGCCAGTTGTCATTGGAATTTCGGGAAATGATGTGGTCTGGAAGTCGTGGCGCCAATAAAGCAATTGTTTTCATAACGATAAGGCTTTATTTTTTGTGATCTAAAAATTGAAACAATTACAGACGACAGCCGCCAAATGTAAGGGATTCGCATCAAAACCGCCACCCACTGAAATCTGTCAACACGATTCAGCTGGGAATCATAGAACCCGGCAATACTGAAAGTGAATGAAGACCTATTCAAGCAAAGAAAGAATGAGATGAATGTCTGAGGGAACAGCCTCAGGTTGCAACTTTATATGAGCCCCTAACCCTGATAGTGCCTCCTTTGGGCATTGGTATCGAAATGCTTTAAAGCAGAAAATTCAGTGCTACTTTGTTGTGTGAGTGCGGGAAATAAGTCACCTGTTGTAGATGTAATGGTTAACGTTTGCGGAATGAAATCTGCACAAATTTTGCAACCCTGACTAAAAAAGCATAGCTGTGCTTTCGCATTTTGTTTTTTTAATGACAAGAAACGAAGACCAACGTCGAGAAACTGTTTGTGCATTCACAATCGTTTCTCATTTCGTTCAGCATGGTGTAAGTCGCAGAACTTTATACAGTATTTTGTCTCGATACGAAACGACAAAATCTACACAGCGAAAGTCAGGCTATGGTAAAAGTTGCAGTTTAAGGTACCTACTCATCAAACCGACTTTAGTTACGAAGGATTACTGATGGAAAAGTTCCATTGTGATGGAAAAACAATAAAAAAATATTTGAATTTGATGGGCATTCAGAGAAAGATCAGAAATCGACAACCTACAGTATCGAAATCGCAAGAAATTAAAAAAAAAACCGACTGAACAATTTGGTTAAAAGTGTGTTTTTCGCCAAGAACGATATCACTCACGCATTATAGACGACGAGACATATTTCACTTTAGATGGTAATGAATGGCAGGGAAAGCATTACTTTATAAGTGGAAAAGTTATTAATGACAAAATTAAATACATTGAGCACACGAAATTTCCTGTTGTGGCTTGCAATCCGCCCGCTTGGAATGTTGGATGGAATGTTGGATGTCGGAATGTTGAATGTTACCTACTAGTCAGCTGCGTAACTGAAAAATTTAAATATTTCTTTCATTCATTAAGGATTTTGTTATTCTAATCTTAATTCAAACCTTTTCTATTATTCGCAGCCATTTCTTTAAATAGGTGTAAGGCATTCAGTGACTACATTCACTGAATTACTAGTCTGGCAGTTCATAATTCAGAGCCACTCTCAGGACAATTTCGTATGTTATTGCTGTCGAGTTAATGAAGATGATGAAAAATCCTGTAAGCAATTAATTAAAAATATATCAAAATTTGAATTGCAGTTTGAATCTTTCGCAGTTATATAGAAATGGTTGTAATGCATTTGTAATCAATTTTGTCACTGAATTTATGGGCGTGAACTTTGAGTATGAAGTTAACTAATCTAGGGACAATTTTTTTATGTATTTATTATGTCATTATTTATTTTATTCAGAGTTTTTATTTCTTAACAAAAAATTTTTCAAAACTTTAATTATTAACTATAAAAAATTGTTCTTTGAGATCACAAACCTGGTTTCCCCTGGGTTTTGCACGACGTTGTAATATTTTAAATATCTGAATGTGTGCTTTGCTTTTGAAACTGGACGCACGGGCACAAAATGAAACGATGGCGTTGAATTGCAATGTCGACAAAACTGGCAACGATTCGCTATTGTTTTAATGCAAAAGCAAAATTCAGTAGTTTGAGCGGCTGCCGACGACGCTGATGGGTTTGCGGGCGGCGTGTTAGTAGCGTTGGATGACAGCAAAAATTGCTGATATGTCGTTTGGCAACAATAAGCGCCATAGCAACAACAACAACAGCAACAATCACAGCAACAAAAACAACCAATGCATTCATTGCAATAGCGTGCGCGCTGCATTTGGCTGAATAAAATATAAATTTAGCCACAAGGGTACTTAAACAATTGAATGCGCCTTGCAGTATGCTACACTAAAATGCCAACTATTTGCGCACACACATAGACACACACAGCGACATGTATCAACAAATATATATAAATGTAAATGAACAAAAAAATAAGCTGCTACCATATCACATTCATAAAAAAACATCATTTTATATAGAAGAGGAAAACTGATTTGAGCAACTGCGACTGGTGTTGCCACAGGGACGAGATGACAAACGCACATATACACTCATATTTGCGCATATGAGTGTATGTGTGTGTGTTTGCACATAGCCTGAATTGTCGCATTGCGAACAATTTATATAAAATGAGCTGTGGGAGATGGTTTTAAATGCGAATGAAATTATATCCGCCGGCAGTTATGGTGTCAGGCGCGCTCCTCTCTTTTGCGCTGCGTCTCTTTGCTGCATTTCAGGCTTTTCATTCTACTTTGACACCGACTGCCACGTATGCGTGCACATGGCGGCCTCTATGTACTCGTATGTTTGTATGTGTGTATCTGTGTGTGTGTGTGTGCTGGTGGCGCCTTCTTCTTCCGCCAGTCGCGGCTGCTCGGCATCGTTGCGGTGTTGCATGTTGCCTGCATAGGCCAAAGCACCGATCTTGCTTGTTGATGCCACAACAACAACAACAACTAAAACTATAACTACAGCGCCGCGACAATAACATTTCCACGGCCGCACCAGACCCATTTCATTGCTCATTTTCATTTCGTTGCTGTCGCTGTCGCGCCCCTCGTTCTCGTCCCGCCTCATCGCCGCATGATTGAGACGCTACACTAATTACAGCTGATTTGCCCGCAGCATATTTGTTTCGAAATATCGCTCGCGGTTAATTTATCACAAGTTTTTCTTTGCATTGCCGTCGGCTGAAAAATGTTGCCAATGCCTTTGTTATTGCTGCTGCTGTTGTTGTTGCCATCACAGCTGGCTGCTGCTGTCGCTGCTGCTGCTGCAACTTTGTTTCTATTTCTGTTGTTGTTATTTTGCTGCTGGTGATGTCGTTTTGTGCAGCTGTTAAATTGTGATGCTTTCCTTGCTGCGCGCCTCGCACTCTCCTCTGTCTCGGCCTCTGTCATGGCACAGCGCTGTCGCCACTGCAGGCGGGTAGGTCTTAGTATACCTTCGTATTAAAATTTGCTCGCCTGCGGCATTTAATTCTATTCTTTATCATCATCATCATCATCAGCATCATCATTGTTATCTTCGTTATCATCATAGCCAGAGTTATTGGTGTCAGCCACATGGGCGGCATAATCAGCGTCGTTGTCGTCATCATCATCATCAATGGCGCCGACAATCAAATCATCAACTGTGTGTTTGATAATGATTTGAAAATTATGAAAATACCCATATTTATTTCTACAAATGTTTCATGTGTCTAAATGTAAGTTGTTGTTGTCCGTTTGCGTATGATTTTGGCTCTAAAGTGGGTCTGAAGTTTTGTTCTATGAGTTCAAAGACTGGTTTAGTGAGTTTTGAAAGTAAAACTTTGAAATTAGACAAAATTTGGTTCAATCAAAAATGGAAAAAAATTTGAGGCATTTAGATATCGCAAATATACCTACATTTGTTTGTTTTTGAACGCAGACTTCAAGTTTTCAAAAATATGTATAAACAGAATGAAATGTTTTTAGTACAATTTCCGTTGTTCTTCTGGCCAATGGAGAAGCTTGAAATAAGACTCAGCACTAAATGCAATGCAATGCATTTTTTAATAGCCAAATGCCTCTTAAGCACATAGAAAAAATACTTCAGGCCATAAACGTCAACGGCCGGTATCGAAAGTCCAGTGGGTAGTGCGCTGGCTTCTCATACCAGGGGCCCTAGGTTCCATTCCTAGCTCGGGCTGGTGAAACGCTCATCTACTTCTATCGCTATCCACATGAAGCAGATGCGATTTACAAGAATCGCAGAAGTACAGACTTGGCAGACAATGGCAAAACCTCAAAGAGTGAAAGAAAAGTGCCAACCTGACCTAACCTAACTTCAACTTTTTGAAAACAGCAAAATAATAAAAGTCTTTAGAAGGTTTTGAACACAATGATTGGAAGAAATTCCTTGTAAAATCTTATGACAGCTACTCAAAGACAAGTTATATGTATTTTAAACGAAGATAGATTCCCAAAAATTTGTTCATAACTTGAATTTTGCTTTGATTATAAGATTTTGATTTTTGTGAGACAGTAAGGATACAAATGATAATTAAAAGAGAAAGAAATCTTTCGAAATAGCAGTCAAGAAATGACCATCAGAATCACTTTGTATCCATGCATGAACATATAAGAATGTTATATATAATTCTCTATTGATATGTTTATATTTTTAGAACAATTTTAGGTGTAAAAAAGTTCTATAAATACGAGTTTAGCATCCTGAAATTAATCATATCCTATAGAGAGATTTTTAAACTAACAGAAAGATTTTTAAACTAACTAACTTTTAAACTAATACAGCTGGAAGGCCGGAATTCAAGGATGTGGTAGTGTACGTATTAGTCCTTTAAATATAATAATGTTTTCCCAAAAAAACTATTGAAAATTTCCCAGGATATTCAAGGATAAAGTTTTAAGAGGACATTTTTAATATCTCTTCGTCCTTTTGCAACAAAACATAAAATTTTCTAAGATTCTAAAGATTTTTATCTTTCCTTTGATACCCATATTGTTATTCGACAATGTGCTCAATTTTTTAAATAAATTTTTTTTTGAAATAAACATGTCCTTGAAATTTCAAAGTCCTTATAAAAAAATCCTGACGTCAGATTTAAAAACTAAAAACGTAGTTTTACATTTGGCCCCTAGTTTTGCAAGTACAGTCGTGTCTGGATATAGTGAACTAATTATTGCAAGGTCTGTTCACAGTATCGAGGTTGTTACAATCGAGGTTAAAATTTGTGTTCAAAAACTCGTTTTATTTGCTCAAAAACACTTCTTGTTTTTTGATTAAAATTGTTTTCAATATTTAGAGGCTCCATATCAAAATTTGGGTGTTCACTATATCGAAGTGTTCACTATATCGGGTGTTCACTATACCCATACACGACTGTATATCGATTTTTTCGTGTGTTTTGAAATTTTTTGATTTTTGTCGCACGGTGTTATCAATATTTTCCTAATGCTTATCCGTCACCTCAGGACCCAGACAATTAAATATACAACCACATCATCACAGACCGCATTCCACACAAATTGGCGCACCGCAATTGCGCGCATTGCCGTCGATCACTTTACTAATTTGCATTTTAATTACTTTTAGATATGCAACAACAACATAACCACAAAATGCACTAAACTCACACACACTCACACACACAGTGCAATTACCAATACAGCAACAACAACAACCATACCAAACCGCAACCGCAGTCAACATAATTGGCGCCATTAATGTTGCACCAGTTGCAGGTTGCAGCACACAAAACCGGAAATAGATCCGAATCAACATGGAAAGCGGCTTAGAAAGAGCCTAAAACGGCAGCGCGAGAGCGGTGCCAACACAACAACAAAACAAGACAACTTTCAAACGCGCGCCAAATCAACATCGAAACGGAAGTTTGAGTAAGAAAACAAAACAACAAAAAAGGATTCTCCACCACATCAAGGTCGTCTAGGAAGGTGAGCGCAATAGCGTATGAGAGAGTGTGTGTTTGTGTGCGAGAGAGAGAGAGAGCGCACAAACGCGAGAGAGAGACAGAAGGCAACAATTAAAGAGAAATTAGCCGCCCTACAAGAAGTCTGAAGCTGAAAGAGCAAGCGCGCACCTAACAAGTGCCAAGCGTCGAACAAGTTCGAAGCAAGCGGCAACAATCTGCCCGATTAAACGGCAACAGTCGTTGTCGCAGCAGCAGCAGCAGCAGCAACGGACTTTGTGCTTGGCAGCAGCAGCAGCTGGCAATAGCAACGCAACCAAATCGTAGTTTCAGTTCGAAGCGGACTTTCGGCGCGAATGCAAGTCAGGTAAATGCGACTCGAGTGCGCGTTATTGGCAACGGTAAAACGGTGTGTTTTGGCAAGCGGAAACGGAAGTGCACAAGTTTGAAAATTAAAAAAAAAAAATACGTGAAACATACATTGAAACAATTTTTGCAATTAAGCCAAACAAATTTTTAACAATTAATTTGAGACACCGAGTTTGAGTGACTGAACGAAAGTGCATTTCCTAAATATTAAAAACATTTTGTGAGTACGAAGATTTATTATTTTTGTAAATGAAAGCTTTAAATGTTTTTCTTTTGTGTGTTCAAAAAATTTCTATTATATGCAAATATAACTAAACCAGATTTTACTACAACAGTCGCAACACGGCAGCAGTAGCAGCCAAAGCAGAAATCACATCGTTTGAGCAGCCACAAAAAAACAAATCCATTTTGTAAACATCAACATTGGCAGCGCTCGCAAGGAAGCACGTGTACGCGTGCTGCCGCTGCTGCTGCTACTGTTGCTGTTTTTGTTCCTGTGTTTGTTGCTCTGGCTACTGTTGCTTCCTGTATACGCGAGCTCCACGCTTGCCCGCCGTATTCACCAGCCAAACTTACCTACATTTCTCTTCCTTAGTTATACATTTCCTAGTTGTAAATTCTTTCTTTATTCTCAATATTTTGCTTCCAAACTTGTGAGTGTTGTAAGTTAGTAAAGAGACATCATATCTCAGAAACTACTCAACCAATTTGAACGATTTCTTCAGCATTGAAAAAAATTCTTTAGCATAAAAAATACAAAATTATTAAAAGTGTAAGAACTCACCATTAGAGGGAAGTGATGACTCCCTACTTGTGTGTGTAGTAGTAAAGTTAGTGAAGAAACATCATATCTCAGAAAGCACAAAACCAATTTGAACATTTACCACAGCATTAGAAAACCTGCTTTAGCACGAAAAATACAAAATTAATTAAATTTGCAATACTGACCATCAGAAGGAAGTGTACGAGCGTTTTTTGACTCTCCACTTGTAATTAAGTTAGTAAAGAAACATCATATCTCAAAAACGTCTAAACCAATTTGATCAAATACTTTAGTGTTCAACAAAATTCTCCAGTACAAAAAATACAAAATTTATAAAAGTTCCAAAACTTACCATCAGAGGGAAGTGTACGAGCGTTTTTTGACTCTCCACTTGTGAGTTTAGTAGTAATGTTAGTTAAGAACAACCATATCTCGGAAACTACTGAACTAATTTGAAGGATTACTATAGCATTCTACAACATTCTTTAGTACAAAAAATACAAAATTTATAAAAGTACAGAAACTGCCCATAAGAGAAAAGCGTTTGAGGGTCTGATGACTCCCACTTGTGAATGTAGTAGTAAAGTTAGTTAAGACACATCCTATCTCACAAACTTCTAAACCAATTTGATCGAATACTTTAGCGTTCGACGAAATTTTTCAGTACAAAAAATTCAAAATTTTTCCAGTTTTCAAAACTGACCATTAAAGAAAAGCGTTCTATGGTTTTTTAACTTCCCACTTGTGTGTGTAATGAATAAACATCACATCTCAGAAACTACTGATTTGAACGATTATTACAGCATTGAATAAGATTCTTCAGTATAAAAAATACAAAATTAATAAAACTTGAAAAACTCAACATCAGAGAAAATGTGCGAGCGTTTTTTGACTCTCCACTTGTGAATGTAGTAGTAAAGTTAGTTAAGAACCATCATATCTCGCAAACTACTAAATTATTTTGAAGAATTACTATAGCATTCCACAACATTCTTTAGTACAAAAAATACAAAATTTATATAAGTTCTAAAACTGAACATTAGAGAAAAGCGAACGATGGTTTTTAACTTCCCACTTGTGTGTGTAATGAATAAACATCACACCTCAGAAACTACTAAGCCGATTTGAAAGATTACTACAGCATTGAATACGATTTTTCAGTACAAGAAATACAAAATTTATAACAGTTTAAAAATTCACCAACAGAGGGAACCGTACGAGCGTTTTTTTACTCTCTACTTGTAATGTAGTAGTAATGTTAGTAAAGAATCATTATATCTCGCAAACTACTGAACCAATTTGAAAGACAGTATTCAGTATTACAGTATTCTACAACATTTTTTAGTACAAAAAATACAAAATTTATACAAGTTCAAAAACTCACCATCAGAGAAAACCTTACAAAGCTTTCTACTAGTTTTCAAGCGCAGAGACCTGTTTAGTAGTAATTTTTTTTGCTAGCAACACACACACTCACCACTAACAACCAATAATTAATTACATGATTTATAAAAACTTGACACATTAATTTGCCTCAACTAATATAAATATTTCTTTTTTCATTCGCACGCATTCCCTTCTACTTTTGAAATTTGCTAACTGACCAGAACTTCTTTTGTTGCATTGGATCAAAGATCTTCTTTGACGGTGGAGCCCTCTTGTCCTAAGAGGTAAGTTGTTAATTTAAATAAACATGCATCTAAATACGAGTATTTATACAAAACTTTCTATGGATTGACAGCAAGTTTGAGTGGTGTGAAAAGCTTGGGTTTGACATGAAAAAAGACATCTTATATCACACTATACACGATCAAACAAATAATTTGAACAAGAAACAGTTAAACGCATTTTTTTGTACAGGATACTTTTACCTGAAGAGCTCTTCATACTGATCTGCCGAATAAAAGATGCACTTGTCGTTATCTTTCTGAACTCTTTGTATAATGTCAAACCTGGAATAACTCATACGGTCGCTATTTTCATGCTGTTTAAAATGTCATGAAAATACAAAAAATTCCAAAAACTGCATTGACAGTTAACATTAAAGAAAAGGACGTTTCCGGGGTTCAAGGTAAAGCTTTTTTCACAAATGTAATTTAATTAAATAATTTCATTTTCATGCAAAAATATTGCAAAAATTATCTCATCAACGAAAATTTGATGCCAAATTCCAGCCACATGAATTATTTGTGAATTAGGTTTGAACAACTTAACGTTCCAGTGTCGCTCACGTGTCCAGTGTCGTCTGTGGCATAGTTGTATTGAGAAACCAAGACTATATAGTTTGTTATGTCAGCAAAGGATCAATCAATAGACATTGAGAAAGACTCAGATAAAGCAAATCGATTAGTTTGAAATCGATTCGATTTGATTGTATAAAATAGCACTTCTAATACTTTAGGTGGTAACAGAATAACCGAAATTTAGTCCATTTCAGGATAACGCATTCGTTGAATTTATGCAGAAATATAACTTCAAGCGTATTTGATTTCCTTCCACGACTTTTTTTTATGCCGTCTATACACCGGTCCTGTAATAGTCCGGTCTTCAGCAGATATGTGACAAATTAAAATATTTGCTTACCACTAGTGTCCGACCGAATATTCGGTTTCGGCCCAAATAAGTGGTTTCGGTTTCAGTTTCGGCCAAAAAATGACCGAAACCGAAACATTCTGGAATATTTTTTACATTTTATTGGGCAGTTTTTGTTCTTAAAAAATGAATTAATTGTTTTTATTAATAAGTAATATATTTATTTATGTTATGTTTTGTTTGTTTGTTCTTTATTTATTTAAAATAAAATTCGATTGTTGAAAAATTGTGATTTTTATGCTTGATGTGTTGATTTTTATTTCAACTAGAAAGTTTCGGTTTCGGCCGAATATTAAAAAAAAACCGAAACTCGATTTCGGTTTCGGCCCAAAAAATTGGTTTCGGTCGGACACTACTTACCACATTCATTATTTTAGTTCCAATAGAATAAGCTGTCAGAGATTAAAGTTGTCATTATGAGAGATATTTTTTGTGCAAAGTAGGGTTAGGTTACTCATACATTGAACGAGGTGTAGTTCAAGCGCTTTCGACAGGACAACGCTTCTTTCGTTCTACTAAAAGTTTGTTCTCGCTTTTGATTAGTAAACTCCTTTATGGTTTTTCCTCCACGATACGTCACTGGAACTGTTCTCATAATATAAAAATCGAAAATTTCGTCTTTCTTTCGGCATAAGTAATCCTTCAACAACCCTCAACGATTTTGTGTTTCTTTTGGCAGAAGACTTTTCATACGCTGATATTTTCAAGTTGTAGGGATGTTCATTCAGTTTTGAAAGTCTTAAAAGAATGTAAATCATATTTACTGTAGCTTAAAAGATTTTGCAGAAAATTAAGGATAAAATCTCCCAAGTTGAATGTGCATGAAAGGTTAGGTATACGCAATATACAGTTCGTCAAGTAAATGTTTGCAAATTTAAAGAAGGTAGAAAATTATTTTGAAAAGCTTATAATATAACAGAAATTGCAATATTTTGGAATTATTTGAAAAATACAGATTAATTGAATATTTCATTCTCATATAATATCAAAGTATGTCTATTTGATTCGCGTATTGAATGGCGAATTGATTTGAAAGTATCTCCTGGACAACCCAGAAATCTCTCTGACAGAGAAGAAAGAAAAATCATCCGAAAAGTTAGTGAAAACCCCCGTGTCTCAATAAGGGAAATAGCTTTGGATATACAAAAATAGAATGCGGAACTGATGTATCTCATGAAATGTATATAATAGGATAGATTGGGTTATGGTGGCTGCCTATGTAAGAGATACATTCGGAGGCCTATTAAGATATCCTTTGTGATACCAGTGTGATATTTAACCCGTTTTTAAAAGCAGCCACACTGTTTTCCCAACATGTCTTACAACGCACAAATCAAGCGGATACAGAAAAGAGATAATATACATTTTAATTACTTTACTAATATATATTTGTATATCTACAAATATCTCTAAATTTATGGAAAATAAAGTTGTGATAGTCGAAAGAACCATAAATTATTAGGAACTTATTTGCAGTAGACTTTCACAAATTCGAACCACTTTGTACCATTTTCGGAATGTTCGAATTTCTAGACTATTTTTATTCAAGAAAAACTCCAGAAAATACTGAAAAGACATCCAATAACTTGAATATGTTGCCATAAACTCCCAAAAAAGGGGGGTAAAGACAGAAAAGAAAAACGATGGCTAATTTGAACCGTCACACAGAGATTTGTTTCATAGACAAAATTAAAAAAATGTATAGTTTCAGAATTGAACGATTTTGATGTCATTTGAAGGGTAAGCTCCAGCTAAGAAATCCCAAAAAACTGTGCTAAAAATTGAGAGCTGCTCAAATTTTCAACTTTTTTCACAACACATATTCTGTTTTTAGTCTATTGAAAAAAAATTAAAAAAATACATGGTTACCAAGAAGTTGCTCAAACTTTCAATATAGATTAAGAAATGATGTGGCCATTTTCGCTTTTAATGTTTTGTTTTCAAAATTAACAAAGCTGAGGCTGTTACTAAACGTGAAGTAAAATATTTAAAATATTTTTCTAAATTAAAAATGTGAAAATTGACAAAATTTGGAGGAAAATATCTAAAAAGTATGTGAAAGTATGTTCCTGGATTTTTTTAATTTTAAGATGCATTCTTTCTTTGTCGAATAATGTAAACATATCCTTCGATATCTTTCGATCTCAGAAAATAATTCAATTTGAAAAGTGATCTAAACACCAATTTTTCGACAAACTTTTTTCATTCATCCCTAAAAGTATGTAAGTATCAGCATGAGAGAGGAATTATAACTTTCGATTTACTAAAGTTCTCCAATAGTGTTTGGGTATTTTTAAGGCAATAAAATCTCTGTACTCTGTATCTCTTGGTTCTCCATAACTAAGAACCTGTCTGCTCTATGTGTGAGCTTTGACCTGCCAGTGTAACCCAACCTAATCCAACCCACATGATTTCAACGATCCAATCATAGCTAAAACTTAATAACTACGACACTAAAATATTTATATATAAATTCCATGAATTCGACCGGCAAATTGTGGAATTCAAATTGCGCAAATATCACATAACAATTAGTCGCTCATTAGGAACTCATTGATTGATAGCATTGAATGCTCGCTTAGCGCTAAATGATTTGACGAAATTCGAGCTGGCGTCCACGTGCCAGCGCGCCAACGCATCGAGGCGAAACGATGCGATGCGTTAAATTCGAAATCGCATCTTTCGTCCAGCAGCGAGCGACCAGCGACCAACGAACGGTAACTGCAAATCAGCGCCAGCCACAAGCCAAACAAATGGCCATCCAACTGAAACGTGTAACCGCAACAACATTCGAATTCTCAGACAATTTCCAGTGACGGAAGTTGTCGCGGCTGCGGCCGATACCCACACGTTGACACAGCGTCAAATCAAATACGCGAGCGCGCGCATTGGCCGCGTTGTGGCCGCGGCTCAATTGCGAACAGTCGCCGGGCGTCCATCGACGGATGGATGGCCATGAGCGTTCGTTGCGCGCGCCAGTGGAGTGGCGAGTACGTGTACGTTGGGAAAACGCGAAATTCTCACCCAAAGCGGATATGCACGAATATCGAAGACTTGGCGCTTGGTTAGGCGAAGTGGTTGCGGCGATGATGGCTGTGTGCCGGTCACTGACTGTTAATGTAGCTGATGTTAATGGTCGTATTGTTGTTGTTGTTGCTGTTGTAATCGTTATTATTGTTGTTGTTGTGTTGTAGCTGCGGCATTATCACAGATTGACGCAAATAAATGCCAGAAAATGACCTGCGGCCAGGCGAAAACACTCACAGCGCAGACAATTGTAATTGTTGCTTCATGTTTGTATGGTTGCTTGTCGGCTTGTCGATGTGTTTGCGTATGCCACTATTATTTGGCTGTTCGCGCGTGCGTGTGCGTGTGTGTGTCTGTGTGTCCAGCCGCATGTCCATCGGAAACAATAGGTGGGCAGATAAGCGCTTCGAACACTTTGAACATGTGTTCGTTTGCGGCTGTTCGCTTGTTTGTATATGTGTTTACATGCTGACACACACACACATATAAATAAACTTAGTGTGTGTGTGTGCAGCCATCAACAACGATCGGACCAAATCTTTGACGGGAAATCACAAATTTCGTTGGGTTTTTGGCGCATTTAGCAATGGTTCCATACATCCGCCTCACACATACAATCTCACACAATTGTCACAAGCAACCGCAACCGCTCGCCAGTTGCTACGGCTGCCCATATCAATTGCGCACACAAACGTGATAAAGAAAATGCCACAAGGCCGAAATGTTGCACGCTGCCCGCATGTGGCCGAAAGGCCAACCATCAGCCGGCAACCGCCAACTGCATCGAATAGCGCTTGGATCGCTCGCTCTAATACACACACACACACACACACAGACACATACATCAACATACGCCCAGCAGTGCCGAATGTGTGGGATTTTTGGGTTTCCATTGTTGTTGTACCGCTGCAGCTACAGAGTCGCGATCGGCAACCAAAGCCGTGTTGCCGCTGGACAAACTCCGTTGCGGCCAGTCGTCGTCGCTAACCGCTGTCCGTTGCTTCCCAGCGCCGTCATTGTTGTGGACAAGACAATCGCCGGCGCACCGCTTGTGGGTTGTCTTTGGTTGAATTTGGTTGTTGTTGTTGCACCGTTGCCGATGACGATGCGGCTTTTATTGTTGTTTTTGTTGTTATTGTTGTTGATGTTGTTAATTTTGCCGGTGGGGAAATCGCGAGATTTTCGCACGAAAATCACGTTGATTTAGTTGTTGTTGTTGTTGTGTTGACGCTTTGCTGTTGCTAAGTTGTTTTTGTCATTGTTGTTGTTGTTAAAGTTGCTGTTGTTGTAAATGACGTTAAATACTGCACACAATAACGAGCGACCATCCTCCAACCCAAAGCCCAACAGCACAAGATGAGTCTACTTTAGCCGGTGAAATATGAGTAATTATTTTGATGGTCGGTGTGTGAATGTGTGCGAAGCTGTAAGCATATGTATGTATGTGTATGCGTGTGCGTGTGTCTCTGGCAAAATTAAGTGATGGGAACTTTTCGGTTGTGAATTTAAATGCAGACGAAAATGGTTTCTTGATGCATGAAAATGATTTACATTAAATATGCAGTTTTCGAACTGGAATTTTGGAAAATCGACAACAAATTTAAACTAAAATATTATTTAACAAACAGAAGACAGTTATTATGAGTTTTGTAAATTTTGTAAAATTATTTAACTATTAGTTTTGCATGTCTATAAATTAAAAAAAATCTTAACAGTTTCAAAAAATTAATTAATTAATTAATTAACTTAAAATTTAATTAAAATGATTTAGTATGCGTACGATAATTAAAAAATATCTAAATTTTTAATTATTTAAATTTAATTTTCAAAATTTATTTTCCCCGTTTTTAAAACTTAGGTTAAAATTGCTATAAATTACATTTGAAGAAAAGAAGAAATTGAATTATTTTTCGAAATTATTTAAAAATTATTGAATCATTTTTATAACATTAAAAACGAACAACATCAAATATACCGTTGTAGGACTAAATATTAGAAAATCGATTTACAAAAAAACTAAATATTTTTTTAACAAACAGAAGAAATTAATTATGAGTTTTGTAAATTTCTTAACATTATTTCATTATTATTCTTGGATGTCTAAAACCTAGAAAATAGTACCAATAAAAAAATTAATTAACTAATTAAAATTTTGATTAAAATGATTTATTGCATATATAATTAAAAAAATAAATTTTTAAAATTTTTTAATTTAATTGTTACATTTTTAAAGTTTTTTAAGTTTTTAAAACTTAAGTTAAAATTTCTATAAATTACATAACGGAACAATGAACTTTGAATCTTGTTTTTGAAAATTTTTTTTTTATTATTGAATCATTTTCATAACAAAAAATATTAGAATAATTACTTTAAATCCACAAAAAATTAAAGAAATAAAAAAAAAAGTTTTGAAAAAATTGCTATAAATTATATAATAACAAAACAAATCATTTTGAAATTTTTTCAAGAAATTTTTCAAATTATACAAATTTTAGGTCAGCCTCTTTAACCTAACCTAACTTCGTTCTGCAACAAAAAAAAAACGTTTAAAGCAATGAAAATTATGTTGAATGTCCAAATAATTGAAAGAAAAAAAGTTAAATTAAAATTCTTATAATTAACAAAATTACTTAAGGCAGGTTCTCACCTTGTGGGGGAAAAATTTTTGCGATTTTTTTTGCCTTATCGTGTAGATATATGTTTAAAAAATGTGCTCCAGAAATTTCAGATCAAAATCTGAAAACTTACAAAAGTTACAGGCCGTTACATAGAGCAGTGTAGAGCACCGGCCAAGCGCGCTTTAAACTTTAAACGAGTTTTTCTCAGAACCACATTTTCGGACCTTACGGAAATGATTGAAGGCGATGAATGAACCAATCGTCACCAAATTTTTTCCAAATGTTCCTTAGGGTTTTTTTTAATAAACGAAATACGATCAGCCAAAAATATTGAAAATTGTTTATTTAAAAAATAATTAGTGAACAAAAAAATGCGAAAATCGTAATTTTTTTCAAAACCTCATAACTTTTGTAATTTTGATTTTTTTTCATGATCTTAGTTCATTCAATAGATAATACGATACACATTAAGAATGTGTTCGATTTTTGTGTTTCCGATCACGGGTTTTGACGGAATCACTTCCGGTAGCGGGACACCTCCTCGGCGACATGCCGCCACTGATGCACGCCCCCTCCCACCCTTTTTTTGATTCATTCAATTTGAAAAATTGTATTCTCTAAATAAATGTGTGTTCATATCCAGAAACAATTTTCAGCGTTGTATCTTTAACCGTTTTCTCAAAAAAAATTCCTAAAAAAAGTGCACTTTTTCGGATCCACAAGGTGAGAACCTGCCTTAAATTTCTGAGATGTATCTAAGAAAACATGTCACATTTCGATTAGGTTAGGTTAGATGAGGCTATATTTATAAGTTAGGTTAAATATTTAAAATGAAAAACCTTCAAAATAACCGCAATGGTATTTCTAGTGTTAAGAGTCTTTTAACTTTATGTTTTTTATGTTCTATTTTATGTTTTTTTCTAAGCGAAACCAATGAAAGTGCAAAAGTTTAAAAAGTTTGCTACACAATTTTATCTCTAATACCACTGATCAACAGCAAAATGGCTTTTCTGGGTTTGAGATCAGTTCTATGCTCTTTTATATGTTCCATTTACAGTCTGGAATACAAGCAAAAAACAAAACAAATTTTGAATTGCTCAAAACAAAACAAAATTAAAAACTTTGCATATCTTAAGGCACCTAATTTTTCAAGGAAAAAGTATGAAAATTGATGAAAATTACTATGGTACATTTTTCCTATTACTTCGATAAGAATGGGAACCACGCTAAATAATTTGGCTTTATTGATGTTTCTGTATGTTTGTATTATTTGATGTTTCTGCTTTCATTTTAGATCTAACTCATTAATAGATTTTAGAAAAATGTGCATGTTTTTGACCATCCAAGTAAACGCATTGAAATTCCATGTTTTCCGAATTTGAGATCCAATTACCGCGGAATTTGAAAACTTATAAAAATAAATTACATTTAAAAAGAAGCCGTGAGGTGTTGTAAATGCCACAAAGAGAAAACCATGTCAACCGGTTCGTTGATTTAGAAATTACAATCGAAAACGTGAAAAAAAGTCAGGGAAAATATGAAAAAGTGACACGCCCATTTTTTGCGAAAACGGAAACTAAGTTTTAAAAACGGTTTGCGAATTCGAAATCAGCGGTCGCTAATTACCCTAGAACTGATGTCAAACCCAGAAAAGCCGACCAAAAGTCGATAGTTGTTGCCGTGTGTACTCAGTCAGATCGGTCTTGTTCACATTTTTGACCCACTTAGATCATCAAGCATCAAATTTCTATACAACTTAAGCAATGTAAACTTAAATTTATATACGAAATACAATATCGAAAATGCTGATATGAGAAAATTGGGCGCGCTAAGGACTTAATTAGTCCCTCTAAGGAGTAACATAAATTAATTTATGACGCCCGACGCATTCGCTGTCAGCATGTCTGTCTGTTGGGCATCAAACAATCAAATAAGCATAATATCAAAATTTCATTCGCACATGCATTAAACACTCGTACAGCGTTGCAATGCACTGTTGCAACGGTCAGCTGGAGTGTGGTGCTGGACAGTGGGACAGCGGGTAGTGGGCAGTACTGGCAACCGGCAGCTTACTTTGACATCAAGCGCCATGGGCAATTTCTAACAAATAAGTAGCTGGTGCGGACGAGCGCAGAGACAAACGGAAGAACGCCTGCACATCACACACACATACACAGACGTATGAGAGGACAGACATCTGTCGCCGCATTGACAATGAAATTGTTCTAGTTGCAAGCGTTCAAGTGTGGGTGCACTGGCAGCAGGAGCGTCCAAGTGACTTGCCACTGTTTTGAAGGAGTGCTGAAGCGTTCTGACAGCGTGTTGATTCATTTCACTCATTGCGCGCCAGTCTGGCCGAGTGGCACCAACGACGCATTGGCGATATTTAAATGCTCATATGGCATGTGTGTGTGACTTTGCAGCGTTGTTGTTGTTGTTCTTATTGCGTGCAGCTTAAGCAAATGTCTAGCAAAATGCTTAGAGAAAACCGTCAACGTCACCGTCGACCGCACTCCCCGCTGTCCAATGTCCACTGTCCACTTGTTGCCTTTGCCACCAATGTCCATTAGTGCTCGCTGTGAGATTGGCTCGTTCTTGCCTCACTGCTCAGTTATACAACTCAGTTACATTTTTGTGTTGTTGCTTTTTGCTTTTTGCATTTTTTTATGTGCTCTCACTTGCCTACGAAGCGTGCAGTTGTCTCGAAGCGGCGGCGCCCATCTGTGCAAGTTTCGCTGTGATGTCTGTCTGCCCGCGCTTGTTAAGCCATATGCATGTTTGCATGTATGTGTGTGTGTACGTTTGTAAGTCTGTTTGTGTGAATGCACATACAATATTTACTAAGCAAGTTTGCTTTTAAAATGTTTTGGTCGCCGGCGGCAATATTTCTGGTAATTACGATTTGATTAACTTTAACTACATGAGACCGCTCAGCAATGCTCAATGGAAACCAGCCGGTCGAATGGGTTTGTGGGGTGTGAGGAGCGGGCAGCAATGGTGACGCGGCAGCCAGGGCGTGTTGTGAACTAAAGTATGTATGTGTTTGTGTGTGACTGTAAGCATGTGAGTGAGTGTGTGTTTAAATGCAAAAAATGCCAAAGGCTTTCTCATGGAATATTTTTTTTTATTGTTTTATAATTCTTTCGTTCGTATTTTTTCTGGTTTTATATTAGTCGACATGGTGTCGAGTTGGAATTTTCATAAGATTAATAATTTGCGTTTGTGGCTTAGAAATGTATTTTTGTTATTTAATTCGATTTATTTTCTTGTGTTTTTGACATTTCTTTATTATTGGGCTGAAGCGTTGAAAGGCTTTTGAATTAAAATTGAAAATGTTAAACAAATTAAATTGTATGAAAATTAAATTAAATTGAATGACTGAAATTGAAATGTTAGTTTAAAATTTACAAGCAGTTTTACGCAGCTTTGATTGCATGAAATCAATAAACCGATCTTTACTCACTTTAAGATATTAACTGCGCATTAAATCTGTAAGCTCCTTTAAACCTCCTACTGAAACATCTTCTTTGAAAGTTGTTATAAAGAATCGTAGAATCATTATAAGAGAAGTTGTTTAGGATGTTGGCATATCGGTTGGTTCATGCCACGCAATGGCAGCGAAGTTTTTTCAGAAATTGTTGAATTTTACCGAAAAAATCGTTGCATGAGCATTGCTTAGAAATTGCAGTATGACATCAAAGACTGCAGATTTGTTCAAAAGTGTCACAACACAACTGTCACAACTGAGTGTATGAATGAATCAATGTATGAATGTATTAACGAATTAATGTATTAATGTATGTATGAATGAATGAGTGAACGATTGAATGTATGAATGAATGTATTAATGAACGAATGTATGTATGAATGAATGAATGTATGTATGAATGAATTAATGAATAAATGCACGAATGAACAAATGAATGAATGAATAAATAAATTAATGAATGAATGAATGAATCAATGAATGTATGAATGAATGAATGTATGAATAAATTAATGTACTAGTGTACGTTTGAATGAATGAGTGAACGATCGAATTTATGAATATACATCGATGAATGTATGTATGAATGAATGAATGTATGTATGAATGAATCAATGTGTAAATGAATGAATTAATTAATGTATGTATGAATGAATGAGTGAACGATTGAATGTATGAATGTGAACAATCGTTTCGGCGCGGAGCGGGGGAAAGAAAACGCACGGGTTAGGATTTCGGGTGGGTATGTCTTTATTGATAGACGGGTGAAAGACGAGTCATACAAAGAATACATGAAACATTAAACGATACAGACGGCCGAAGCCGGGGAGCAGAAAATAGGGGGAAACATGAGTACAAGAGGATAAGGAAAGGAAGGGATTAGTGGTGGGATCGACAGATCACTGAACAATCACAGCACTCATTTAGCCATCGCGGCCGCCATTGCAGAGTGCAATTTAGTTGTGTCCGGGTGGAGGGTGGCCAAGACGCGGCTGAGGTCTGGCTGGTGGTGGTGCAGCTCACGACTGGCTGGCTGTGAGTGCGCTTAGGGTGCGCCGATAACGTCCTTGCGTGGGATCGGTCCGTGCGGAGCAGTCTTGGAGGCACCTGCCTTGCTGCCATGCGGTATAAACTGCGGTACGATCTGCAAAGGAGGTAGATGTCAGATGATTTGAAATTACAGTATTGGGGCGACATCATGGGAATGAGAAAACATGGCTGAGCTGCGGGGTTCGCTTAAGCTACAGCTGGGAGAATATGAGACTAGTTATCTTAAATTGATATGATAAATGGATAATTGTATGCTCGTAGGGCTCGAGAGAGGCAGGATAACCGAACGAGAATTTCGGTTTGCTCTTCGAGAGGGTGGCTCTTTGATCCGGAGTTGGAACTGTGTGAGCATGGGCATTGCTGGAGCCGCTCCACCCCAAGAGGGAGATCTTGTAGATCGTGGAGTTTAGACCCGATCAGTCCGACGCCTGCGGGATTGGCAGCGTTTGGAGCAAGCCGCACTGGAGTGGCGACTGTCCTCTTTTTGGACCCGGGCTGGAGTTTGTGCAATGAGGAACTGCGGGGAAATGCAATATCCGTCAATTGATGAGGGTGTAGAACGAGTGGCGTCATGCCAACGCTCTTGCCGAACCCTTTTGGGAGCCTTCATTGGAGGCGAAAGCCCTCCTGCGGGGTCGAAACGTTTGGCAACTAAGGGGGAAATTTGCCGGTTTGAGCATGAGTTTGCAGGAGTGGTGGGCTCGAAGTGATTTTCCATTCTTTCCTGAGGTGGAAACCCTGCGGGATTGAGGGCGGCAATCACTTGCGAAAGAGCTTCCTTTAGGGCAGGAAGATTTTTTCGAAGGGCGGATCCAGTATGCATATGGCGTTTTGATACGTCTGTGGCACATGTCAAATGCGAAGGGGGTACTGGACCGCTTAATACCCAACCGAATATTGTATGCTGAGCAAGTAAGCTGCCACATACATTTCGGTGGATACCTTCGAGCATGATCTGCGGGATGAGATCACTGCCAATCACTAAATCGATCTGCGCTGTCTCGAAGGGGTTTGGATCAGCGAGTTCTAGCATGGCGATATGTTTCATATTAGGGGGGTGTATGTGACGAGGTGGGAGCAATTTCGTAAGCTCTTGGAGCACGATAGCTTGCACGGGGAGTTGCGTGCTAGTTTGAGGGACTGCCAATGTCAAGAAGCATGTATGATTGGCATTTTGCACAACCTGACCGCCCATGCCCGAGATTTGGAAGGGGGATTTCTCGATTGGCAATTTGAGGCGTTTCTGGACCTTCGAGGAAATGAAGGTACGCTGAGAGGCTTGGTCGATCAACGCTCGAACTTTAAACAACTTTCCTGCGTGCTCAATAGACACCAGTGCCGTAGGCAGAAGGGATTGGGTGCCATTATTAGAGTGTAGGGCTTGTACTTTGGGCGTACTTTGCCTGGAAGACGTGCGGGGTTGCGCATCCGAAAGGGGAGAATGAGTAGCAGAGTTGTTGTGCGTTCGTTTTGGAGCTGTTGCGACCTGTGGAGTGGTCGAATGCGACAGATTAAGCGATTGAGAGAGCTGCGCATTGCCTTTGGGGAAATGAAGCATAGAATGGTGCTTCATTTGGCAATATACGCACGTGAAATTGCTTGTACAATCTTTAGGTGATGAGGTGTGATGTAGCAAGACAATTCACGCAGAGATTTTGCTTCTTAACGTATTTTAATCGACTCTGGGGGGTGAGTCCTTTGAAGTTCTGGCAAGTCCGTATGGGATGATTTGCGTTGCAGAGTTTGCACGCGAAGTCCCTTTTCACTTGAGTGTGATAATTTAGGGATTTGTGTGGCCGATTTGGGAGGACATTGGAAGTCGAAGGTTGAGACGGTTTCGGCTTAGAAGGGCGAATACTTTGCAACCGTTCAAGTACCTCATATCTGCCGGTCAGGAACTCATCCATTTGCGGCCAGGGTGGCAGATCCTTCCGGGATGTCAATGATTGCTCCCATAGAGCGAGTGTCTCTTGGGGCAATTTGGTACAACATATGTAAGCCAATAGCGGATCCCAATTGTCAGTGTCTACGGCCTGAGTATTGAGAACAGACAGACAATTGTTTATTGTGTTTTGGATCCGCTGAAGTGCCTCACTATCTTCAGTGTGGGCAGGAGCGATATTTAGGAGGGATCTGATTTGAGTGTCAACGAGTATGCGTTTATTTTCGAAGCGGGATCTTAGGGCTTCCCACGCGAGTCCGAAATTCTCATCGGTTAATGCATATTGCTTAACAATAGCACCGGGTTTACCTTGCGTCTTGTATCGGAGGTGATACAACTTTTGGGCTGGAGTGAGCTGGGGGTGGTTAATGTAAACCGCGGTAAACATGTCCCGAAAGGACGGCCATTGCTCATAGCCCCCGAAAAAGGTTTCGGTATCACAAGGTGGAACTTGTAGGCAAATGTAAGGGGTATTTGCTGGTTCTAGGGGTCGAACCGGTTCCATATGCGCAGCGGGCTGGGGGGACTGAGTTTGGAGCATCTCAATGATGTCCAACATCTGAGCCATGCACAACTCGTACTGGTCTGTGCAGGCGTCGAACTTTTGCCTAGCCGACTCTTTGAAACCGTCGGGCTGGCTGTTGTCTTCCGCAATGAAGACTGCCTCATGTGCGCACAAAAGCCTCTCCCATTGAGCTTGCAAATTTTTTTGCTTAATTTCGACCATCGATTTGGTCAAATCGTCAATGGGAGCCGATGAAAACTTTGTGCATAATTGCACGAGTCTATCGGACTCGAAAATAAATCTTGCAACACTAGGATCGGTTGCTTTGGGAATGGAAAGTTTGGAACGCGTGTTTGGTGGCTCCCGAGTGACAGGAACTGTCAAACGTGCATTGGCTGACTTTGCAGATCTGGAGGAAGGAGTCTCCATTGTGACAAGTTGTCGTTTGGGTGATCGTTCAACAGACATTTTGTTTTAAAAGCTCGACAAAGGATAGAAAGTTTAAATAAATATATGTGTGTAGGGTATTGGGGAAATAGACGTGTAGTCTTACCGCTTCCGCGCGAACGATTAGTGAGTATGGGAAGAGTTGGGAATGGATAAATTCGTTAAAACGAATTTGAAAATTTGTCGAGCAAAATAAATAATCAAATAAATAAATAAATAGTTTACACCTGTGTGTGTAAATTTGTGTATAGGTATTTGTATTGGGAATATATGTATATGGGAAACAAATAAAATTTGTAAATGTGAATGGGGAATAAATAGAAATGTGTCTGTATGTGGGAACAAACAAAATTTGTGTATAAATATGTGTATTGGGAAGGGATGTACAAATAAATATTATGCAACAAATGTTATATTTGTAGTCAAATATGTATAAAAATTTGTCTTTATTTGTGAAAAAGTGATTTTTTTGTATGGGAATGTGAATGTGTGTGATTATACACGTATGTATGAGTATGTGTATAAATTTGTGTGTGTATATATATATGTGTGTATAAATATATATATTTGTGTGTATATGTAAATATGTGTATGTGATTATTTTTGTGAAATGGAAAATAAATATGTATGGGTATGTGTATAAGTGTATGTCAAAATATGTGTGTATGTGAGTATTTGTATTAGTGTGTTATTGTAAGAACAAGTGTCCAAAATAAATTTGAAATTTGAAAAACGATTTTGTGTGCGAATGGGGGATTTTGTCCCACTGTATGAACTTGGGGTGGCCGCAGATGTGCAGTGTATGTATATCAGCAGCACTATTAAAAATTTTCCAAGTCCAAGAAATTTTTAAATGTGCTGCGAAAAAACAGTAACTCGTCCCACTGTATATGCTTTGTATACTTCTGCTAGCGAAAAAAAGGGAAATGCTTAGGCAGAAGTATGATAATGTAATTGCACTTGGGAGCAGCAGCGGGAGTGCTTGCTGCTTGTGCGTGCGTATATCGCACAAAGCGAAACGCGAAAACGTACACAAGTGGGAGAGTGCAATGCAATGGAAAAGGATTGCTAACTGCAATGAGCGAAGAGTGGCGGAGTACCAGTATATAATTTTGTAACTGGGTTTTGGGGATTTTTGGGTTTAATTTCTGCAATTCGTGCACTATTTTAATTGTTGTAGGTACACTTTTGTTTCGTTCACTTGGTAATCGTCGTGTCACTGTTTGTAAATTGTTTGTTTGTTGTTATGAGACTATGTGTTTTTTTCCACTTTTCACGGTTTGTAGTTTAAATTTGTAATTAGTTTTGTTTGAATGTTTAAAATTGTATGTTTAAAATTGTATGTTTACGCGTCGCGAGTTCGCGTTTAGCTCGAAGGACCATGAACAATCGTTTCGGCGCGGAGCGGGGGAAAGAAAACGCACGGGTTAGGATTTCGGGTGGGTATGTCTTTATTGATAGACGGGTGAAAGACGAGTCATACAAAGAATACATGAAACATTAAACGATACAGACGGCCGAAGCCGGGGAGCAGAAAATGGGGGGAAACATGAGTACAAGAGGATAAGGAAAGGAAGGGATTAGTGGTGGGATCGACAGATCACTGAACAATCACAGCACTCATTTAGCCATTAATGTACGAATATATGTATGAATGAATGAATGTGTGTGTGAATGAATAAATGCATAAATGAATAAATGAATGAATAAATTAAGGTATGAATGAATGAATGTATGAATGAATCAATGAATGTGTGAATGAATCAATGAATGTATGTATGTATGAATGAATTAATAAATTAGTGTTAATGTATTAGTGCATGTATGAATGAATTAGTGAACGATTAAATGTATGAATGAATTAATGAATGTATGAATGAATGTATGAATGAATGAGTGAAAGACTGAATGTATGAATGAAGGAATGTATGAATGAATTAATGTATTAATGTATGTATAAATGAATGTATGAATGAATTAATGTATTAATGTATGAATAAATAAATGAGTGAACGATTGAATGTATGAATGAAGGAATGTATGAAAGTATGTATGAATGAATGTATGAATGAATGTATGTATGAATGAATGTATTAATGTATGAAAGTATGACTGAATGTATGAATGAATGTATATTCATATGAATGAATGAATTAATGTATGCGTGAATGTCAAATCAGAATTTACGATAGAGTGATGACTTTTGTGTCACCATGTATATGTCAACACATCCTTATATCTGTCAAACATAGACTAAACATTCAAAATAAGTGATAAATAATGTCAACATATCGCACACTAACTAAAAAAGACTCTCATCTAAAAATTTTCCAAAATCGACTTTTTTCCACAAATTACATTTCTTACTATTTAAAGATTCGTTCTTTATCTTCTTTAATTTAAAAAAACTTTACATTTATTTTGCTTTACATTATGTTTATTGCTTCTGAGGGTTACAATGTTTTGTCTCTCCTGAAAATTTGTGATTTTAGTGTGCAATGTGTTGAGGACATATGGAACAACGTTTCAAAAAACAATCGAAAATGGAATGTTAAAAAAATCGCAAGCAAAATTTAATGGTTACCTTTTTCTATAAAAATGTATTTTTTTAGTGACTTTCCTTTTTTTTCAAACACACTTTGATATCCCACAATGACTTCTGATATTGCTTTTGTTATATTTTTGAATGTAACTGATTCTTGAAAATTTCAATACACTCAATAAAAGCCTTAATGTTAATTAGAACTCAAAGCGTTTGTATGCAGCAATACAAATTCTTCCATAGCTTCAAATGAACATTGCTTAAGTGAAATATTTATTTTCGAGCTACTTGTTTCATGGCTTAATTGACTTTTCTAATGCCGCTTTGCAACTACGAGGATTTGTTCCGATCTACGTAGTCAAAAAAATAAGAGCATAGCAACAAAAAACAAAGCACATGCAGCAAAGGAAGCCAAAGCAATAGATTTCAGTTGTCAATATGTCAGTCTTTGCCATTATTTTAGGTTAACTGGCAGCAGAGCGCACACTGCAGCTTTCGAAATTAAAGACGACTTCATTTCGAATACACACACACACACACACACATGCACAAACAAGCACCACTAAGAACTCTGCTGCTGTCGACTGCAAATGTTGTTGCTGATTTCTATTGACAATGCTTGCTGCGGTTGCACTCATCTTGATGTTGATGAAAGTTTAGCAAATGTGTTGCTTCAAATGTGGCCGAAACAGCATTCAGCGGCAATTTAGGCTGCAGAACCAACGCCTGCTGAAGGTCAGCTGGACTGACTGACTGACTGGTGATCTGAAACCGACGTGAACAGTGCGTGGAGCATTTTTGGTAGTCGCAACAGCAGACAGTAGCAGCAAGCAAAGACAAAATAGAAACAACAATGACGCACACAAACACACATCCAATAGAAGCGTGTTGCCACCTGCTAGTCGAGCTGCTGGTTAGCTCATTCAGTACGTACAAACATTGAATTTCCTTTGGCAGCCACCGTTCTCATTCTTGGCCAACATCCTCATGCAGCGCACCGCAAGTCACCAGCACAAACAACACCGCACACGCACACATACACATATACAGAGCAGATATACGTACACTGACAATGGCATTTTGGCATTGGCAACGTAACCACCACCGTTGCCATTACCCCAGCGACCGAGTCTATTCTAGTCCATTTTCACCTGCGGCTCTATCTTTTCTATGCCAGTTAAGAGTTGTTCGCAGCGCTGGCGGCCAATCTTTTGGATGGAAATTTTGAAGAGTTGCCTGCTGCTGCTGCTACTGCTGTCGCTGTGCTTTGCGTGTGCCGGGTCCATGGACTCGCCTCATCCGCTCCTCCGAGCACATCGTCGACCACTATACAACAACAGTTTTCGTTTTCGTTGCGTTGTGTTGGCTGTTCGAACTTTGTTTTTATATGGAGCATTGTTGTTGTTCTAAGTAGTGCGGCCATTTTGCCAGAGAAGCAGCACAGGAATAGTGGACGACAGTATGGCAGGACTTCAATGTGTGTGTGGGGGGGGGAACTACTTGGCGCATAATGCATGAGGCGTAGTTGATTTCAAGCTTTATGGCAAGTAGCCTATGTATGTGTAATGATTTTATGTGTGTGTGTGGACATGTACTGTCTGGGGACACTAGTCACTTGATGTTTGCCCAAATGCTGCCAAAGTTGGTCATTAATTTTTGGTTTGGTTTGGTTTTTGTTTGTTGTTACTTGACAGTGTGCTGTGTGTTGCTGTTGCATGTTGTTGTTTTTGCTTGCCATGTATTTTTATTGTAGAACTGAAAGGATGCTGGTGCTGGTACTCATGTAAATTTGTAGCTTGCAACACTTTTCATTTGCTGACATTTAATTGATTGACATAATGTTTCAGAGAATTTTTGCATTAAACAGTTTTGTTTGCGCTTTGAAATTTCAATATTGGGGAATAATATTTAAAGATTGAGAGCACTTGAGCGCTACAAAAATTTTTTGTTGAAGAGGAAACCAGAATTTTACTACTAGAATTAGGAAGAAAATGAGGTAAATTCGAATTCATTAAAAACAATATTTTTGGAAAAGAAAAGAAACATGAAACATGAGAAATTTTACTCTTTGATGTCGTCATGATCGAAACTATTTTATAAAAACGCTGACCACTAATTTTTGTTAATAATTGTTTTTATTTTTTCTGATAATAAAATAATAATAAAATAAAAAATTTTTTAATTAAAATAGTATTTAAATATAAAATTAAACCAATAATACAAAATAAATTAAATAAATTCAACAAAAACAAAAACAAAAAAATAAAAAAAAATTAAAAATAATAAAAGAAAAATTTAACAGGAATTTTTTTCTTTAACATTAAAAAACAAAATCCTGGCTTCTAATTTTTCTTAATAATGCTGAATTTTTTTCCGATATCAAAAAATAAATATATAAATAAAATTAAATTTGAAATTTTAAAAATTCTGAACTTGAAAGCAATAAAAAATAAAAACAGAAAAGTATTCAAGGGAATTGTCTATTTTTATCACTAACTATATAATCCAAAATAAAAAGACGATTCTACTGGGTAGGATGCCAGGAGTTGTAGCCGATTGAATTAAGAGCTATGACCGATGTTCGGCTGCGAAAGGGCCGACAAGAGGATCTCGGGGCTGCATGCAGCAGTAAAACGTGGGAGCGCCCTTCGAGCGAATTGCCATGGACGTCACCGGCCCATTCCCACTTAGCACTCAAGGCAACAAATATGTGCTGGTGGTAATGGACTATTTTAGCAAATGGCCCGAATTGTATCCTATTCCTAACCAGGAGGCCACCATGGTCGCGGAAATGCTGGTAAACAACTGGGTGGCCAGATTTGGAGTTCCGCTGGAGTTGCACTCGCATCAAGGCCGGAGTTTTGAGTCTGTGGTATTCAAGGAAGTGTGTAAGGTACTAGGAATAAGGAAAACTCGCACCTTTCCTTTGCATCCCCAGTCCGACGGCCTGGTGGAACGATTCAATCGGACGCTGGAAAAATATCTGCGGAAAGTAGATAGTCTCCCAAAAGGATTGGGACTCGCATATTCCGCTGTTCTTGATGGCGTTTCGGTCAGATCCGCACGATACGACATCACTCACTCCAGCCCGAGCTGTGTTCGACACGGAGCTGAGGTTGCTTGCTGACTTGAAGTTCGGAGTGGTCAGCACGACGAAAGGCGCTAGGACTGAATACGCAGTCAATAAGATGTTGGAGCTGGAAGAAATCCACCAGTTTATAAGGGACCGTATCCAACTGGTCAGCGATAAGATGAAAGGCAGATATGATCTCTGGGCTAACACAGCGGGGTTCCAAGAAGGCGATCTGGTAATGCTTTACAACCCGCAGCGGAGGAAAGGTTTGTCTCCAAAACTTCAAACGTCATGGGAAGGACCGTACAAGGTCGTGACCAGGAGTAATGACGTGGTGTACAGGGCTCAACGCTGCGGCAACAAAAACGCCAGGTTGAAAGTAGTCCATTTGGAGCGCCTGGCGTCTTACTCTGGCGGAGCCTCGGCACTTGTTCGGGACGAACAGTGGGCAGTGTAACGATGAGGCACTCTGTTGCAGTGCTATGCATGAATGCTTTTCGAAGCATACTTTTAGGCATGCACTTTGGAGTACGGCCGGTTGGCTATAATTCCGATATGGCAAGGATGGTTCGCGATGGTAATGGGCTGTGCTAGAACGATCGAGATAGAGAGTCCAACTGGAATGTGCATGAAAAATCGGCGCGATAAGAAAACAAGTATAAAAAGCAGCAGTGTGCAGCGCAGAGGGTAGAGTCTGATTTGAACCAGCAAAGTAGTAACAAGTTTAGATACAAGCAAAGTGTAAATCTGTAAATAAAGTGATTATTGGTTTCTGACTGCGTTTGGCGCTGAATAATTGAAGTTTTCAAGCATAATCCAGAAACAAGCTTAGAGAAGTCATTTTCGTAACAATAAACAAAACAAATTTTGAACTCTGTGCATTTAAATTTATTAATATTTGCCGAAATGGCAAAAATTCTTTCCTCACAGCAAATAATTGAAAACCCATGATTGAGAAACAGCAGCCAGTGTACTCAGGCTTAAACATTTTTTTAATTTCTTTTTTATTTTCTATTTATTCATTTATTTGTTATTTATTTATTCATTTATATATTTATTTAACTATTTATTTATTAGTTAGTTATTTATTTATTTATTTAATAAGTTATGTATTTATTTTATTTATTCCTAATTTATTACTTTATTTATTTTTTCAGTGACAATCTTTCCCTAAAGGTTATAAAAATTATTATAAAAAATTAACAAAAAAATTCCTATAAATGTTTCTTTCTTATTTTTTTAATTTTCATTTACCGGGCTGTGTCCTTAAAAATTACAAAGATCAAAGAATCAAATAAACAAAAAATCATACAAAAGTATCTCAAAAATATTTCCACCTGAACTAAAGTCAACTTAAAATCTTCATGACTCTTTCAACAAATTTCACATGTAATCACTCGACAGCACAAGTAAACTATTTCCCACACAACGCTGCTCTTGCAGTTCAACGCGCCCATTCAATTTTGCTTGCAACGAATCGAATTTCGTCAACGAATCTGGCCAAAACTGCTGCTGACTGAACTCTATCCTGAAAAAACACGCTGTACTCTTTTATTTTATTTTCATTTTTGTTGAAGTAAGTTGAAGCAAAAACCTACAGCTGCGCACACACCTTACGCGCGGCCTTCCACCTATGCAGCAGCAGCGAGCGATTCCTTTGTACGTTGCTTCGCCTTAAACGCCGCCAGCGAGCAACTCCCTGTGCGCGCGCACCGCCGTCGCAGTGCCGCCGCTGTCGCACACAAATTTCTGTTCGGAAATATTTAGCCGGCGGGTCTAATTTGTGTAGAAAAACAAAAATACTCGAAATTTGGCCAACGGCACATTGAATCCCACTCCGTGCGGCCTCGGGGGAAAAGTGCGACCCGGTGTGAGTGGAAGTCTACTGTATACATATATATGGTTGCTTGTATGTATGTGTGTGTAAAAGTGGTGGTGTGCGCTTGCAAAGGTGGCCAGAATTTTGTTAAGGCAGCGCCAAAACACTTTGGCGCCATGACGGCAACAAGTCACCCTATGGCCAGCAATGTTGATTTGTAAATATGAAAACACTTGAAATGACATTTGTGACAGCGGCAGTTGACACTCTGACACATCTTATATGACATTTGAATTTTGAATAAATTGTAAATTTTTTAAATTTATTTAAATAGTTTTTCACATTGTCAAGCAGCTACAATTGCTTGAAATAGGAACATTGAATTTAAGGTACCAACAAAAATTTGGTTGGCTTTTAAACGGTGCCACCAAGTCGACTGTCGGGCGCGCCAGCCGCGCGGCACTACCTCAACAAAACACACAATTTTCACTCAGCACGCCCGCATCCTTCGTCACTTGTCAAACTGTGTGCGGCAAGCGCGTTGCTGGAGGAGGCGGGAACGGCGACGTCGCATCGCTGCTCGTGCAAAACTCTTGTATGTAGTTTTTTTTAGGGGCTCCAATGCGCTTCATTCGTCTTGATTGGCCGGCGGCGTTTTCCTTCCATCCGCTGCCGTCAATCTTCCCGTTCACTGGCTGCTCTATCCAACTGGTGCTCTACCCTTTCCACAAATGGCTGCGCTGTATGTGTGTGTGTGTGTGTTGAGCGAGTCCTGCTGCTCGCACCATACCACCTTTGTTACACGGCTGCAGCGAAATTTTGAATCCAATTCCTCGGAACGTTTTGCAACACTAAACGAAATTGCTTTCCAAGTTTTGCGGTCCAGCGGCGGGCACGCCGTCGCAGACGCCACTGTACCAGATCCAGGTATGGCTTGGCTGCCAAGTTCGACTTTATTCCAGCGGCAAATTAGATATACTCACATGTGGCGCAACCCAATCGCAACGTCAGCCACAGCGACGATAGCGGCACTTGCTGCTGCTTGCAGCCAGCTGGGAGTCAGCGTGCGAACACGTCCTGTGGCTTTTTTTCGGCTGCGCTCATGTGTGTGTGTGTGTGTGTGTGGCGTGTCTTTTTTTCTGCATGTTTTGTGCTTTTGGAAAATTTTGTTACTTTGATTTTGTATTTTTGGTATGTTGTTGTTCTTGTTGTTGTTGCTGTGGCTGCCGTAACCGTAACGAAATTGCTAAGGGAAGGAAGTCATAGCGAGCGGCCGGAAGAACGGACGACTGAAGGAGTTGTGGCCGTGTGTGTGTGCTGAGGCAATATTTGTAAACGTAAACTTTGTTTGCCGTATGGCGGCGCCAAGTAACCGAACCAGTATCCCAGCAACGGACAAAGCAGCGCCCAACAACGAGCGGAGAAAAAAATATGCCAAATATGCACTGAGGGTATTTTTGGTAATTTTGAAATTGAAAAGTTTTCAAGGCATATTCGCCTTTTGCTCAATGGCGCAATGTCGCACACATCACACATCGTTGCTGGCGTTCGGGTGTGGGCGAAGTGACGACGATGCTGCAGACGAAGAAGAAGAAGAAGCAGCAGCTATGGGTACGAGACCGCAAAAAAGGAGTAAATTTGGCAAAATAATGTGATAACTTACACACACAGAGATGCTTAGATAAACACACACACACTCACACTCAGGTACATGTATGGAGCACAAAAGACGATTTGAATGACTCGTTAGTGGTGTTGAAGGTTTAAGGTTGTGAAGTAAATTGTTGGGAGATGAGATAATGGTTGGTTTGATAAGCTTAGAGATCATTCAAAGATCTTTTATAGATGCTACTTGATCCTTTAGCTTGGTTACACACACATGTACACGTATGGAGCAAACAATTTAGTAGCTTGTTAGTGATGGTATGAAGGTTATGAAGTAATGAAGATGAATGAATATCATTCATTGATTGATTGAATATCATTCAAAAATTTATCATAGATCTACTTAGCATGAACCTTTGGGTATGAAGGTTGTGAAGAAAGTAGTTGGAAGTTGGGATAATGGTTGGTTTGAGAGATTATTTAAAAATCTGTTATAGTTCTTCTTAGCTGCTACTTGAACCTTTAGCTTGGTTACACACACATGTACACGTATGGATAAAAAATTTTAGTGACTTGGTTTTGAAGTAATGAAGATGAATGAAGATCATTCATTGATTGATTCAAGATCATTCAAAAATCTATCAGGGATCTACTTAGCATGAACCTTTGGGTATGAAGGTTGTGAAGAAAGTTGTTGGAAGTTGGGATAATGGTTGGTTTGATACAGCTTAGAGATCTTTCATAAATCTATTATAGATCTTCTTAGCTGCTACTTGAACCTGTGGGTATGAAGATTGAGAAGTAAATTGTTGGTAGTTGGGATAACTCTCGGTTTGATAAAGCTTAGAGATCATTCAAAAATCTATCATAGATCTAAGGAGTTTATACGAAAAAACTGATCCCTCTTCTTTGATTTTTTTTTATTTTTTGAAAGCACACCTGAACAGTAGCCTTTGCTTTTTCAAAAAGCTTAAACTTTAGAAAAACTAATTGCATTTAGTTTCATTTTGATTTTAACTCTCGAGCGAAAAGGCAGCGAATGAAATTCAGTTTCTTACTCAGCTTCAACCTTTAGTTGAAGTTGAGATAACGCTTCATTTAAAAATCCATCATAGATCTTCTTAGCTGCTACTGGATCCTTTAGCTTTGTTAAGCACTGTGAATACCTCTAATATGTAAAATTTAAATGCAACGTTAAGCGACACAGCACTCTCGCATTCAGCTAAACTAAATAACTTTTATATCCAAAAAACTCAAATGCTCAAATTGCTTACTTTAACATTTAATTAAATATTTTGCAATTAAAGTAAATTTAATTTTGTTTATGTATGCGTGGGCCATACACATGTCAACCGAGCACGTAATTTGAAAATATTAAATTTCACATTAAATATTTGCGCTTTGTGCCGTTTTTTTAATTAAAATGTAAAGGCGTATTTTTCGTTCTCGTTCTCGTTGTTGTTGTTGTTGGTGTTTGTTGCCTTTGCTTGGCGCATTGAAAGGCACACAATAAATTCATCAAATCGTTCAACCAGAAATAATTGATGAATTTATAAATTAACTGCGAATTATAAATCAGCACCGACAGCTCAACGCCAGCCGCATGCAAGTTACACCTGCACGCGCACACACCACACACACACACACACACACACACACAACAAACACATACACGCATACGAAGGCGCATGTGCAACGACAACTATAAAAGAAATTAATTAAATAAAAGTTCAACTGTACACAAACACAAACACACACACACTCACACACTTCCATGCATAAGCAAACAAAGAGCAGTAGAAAAACAATAACAAAAACAAAAACAAACAGCAGCAAAACTCAACCAAATTTACAGTTCAACGGCGACGCGCATTCAGCTGGAAATGAGCGAATTTTGTTTGAATGCAGCAAAGTGCAGCGATGCAACGATGCGGCAGCCGCCTGCAACCGGCAACTGGCGGATGCACAAATTGCCAATTGATGATTTCATTTGCGAAGCGGGTGCACAACGCGCAGCAAAACGGGGTAGTGGCAAAGTTTGGCGGCTTTACAGGTGCCACAAACTGTTGTGGCATTGCGGCGCGCAGGTGGTGGGTGAGGTGTGGGTTGGTGGGCGACTGAATGAGCGCCACATAATGCATGCAGCACAGATGGCATGCAGCGTGGCGCTTTGTACGGCTTAATTAACGCAAACAGCAACAGGCCGCGTCAGCGCCACAGCCGCCACATGCCGCACGCCGCACACATATATGCAGATATGCATCTTTTGACTAACGAAGCGTATTGAAAATCAATTACAAACAAATTAATCCCTCAACAAAGAAGCAGCTGTTGCTGTTATCATTGTTGTTGTTGTTGTTGCTTTCGCACAACTGAATGCATTTGCACTACGGCTGCATTCGTATGCCGATTTCTGGCAACGACGCTAATTGGTGCAGGTAAGCCAAAAATTCTCCATAAATTCACCGAAAAATGCACAAAGCCTCCTCTCACTTTTCCACTTTAATGCTTCGCAACACATTTGCCATGGTATGAAATTAAATGCCGAGGGAACAAGTGGATTTTGCTGGCATTGTGCATAAAAGTTCGATTTTCGAACATTTTAGCTTCGCTGAAAATCTTAATACAGATTCTCGTAAACAATCGTGAAATTCAGCTGTAAGTCCGGCAGAATTGCAAGTCAATTATGAAAGGATTTTTTTTGTATGTGTGCTTTCACTGTAAATGTGAAATGCAGTGAAAGGAAATTCATGTTTTGAATCAATTTGTACCAACAGAAAATTAAAGAGAAATGAAAAATGAGAATTTGCCTATTTTACAAACTTTCTTTATTTTTTGAACAGTTTTGCTTGTCTTCACTTTAAAACTGACTCAATGTCTAAAGAGCAACAAATTTGTTTCATTCCAGATCAGTTTTTTCGTGGACGCTCCTTAGATCTATAATAGATTTTTGCATGGTCTCTGAGCTTTATCAAACCGAGAGTTATCCAAACTACCAACAATTTACTTCTCAATCTTCATACCCAAAGGTTCAAGTAGCAGCTAAGAAGATCTATAATAGATTTATGAATGATCTCTAAGCTGTATCAAACCAACCATTATCCCAACTACTTTCTTCACAACCTTCATACCCAAAGGTTCATGCTAAGTAGATCTATGATAGATTTTTGAATGATCTTCAATCAATCAATGAATGATCTTCATTCATCTTCATTACTTCACAACCTTCATACCATCACTAACAATTTACTAAACTTTTGCTCCATACGTATACATGTGTGTAACCAAGCTAAAGGATCAAGTAGCAGCTAAGAAGATCTATAAAAGATTTTTGAATGATCTCTAAGCTTTTCAAACCAACCATTATCCCATCTCCCAAAACTTGGTTGTGAGCTTAGGCTCTGAATGTTTCAAGCCCTGTGACAACGAACTCAAGAAATGAGTCGATGTAATAGCGTCGACTAAAATCATCGACAATCAATCGTAAGAAAATGATCTGTAGTGCCGAGAAGCACTGCAAAAGTTTACTGCAAGCAAGCTGCAAGCTTTATTCATATCAGTGTTGCCAGATGCCTGAAATGACTTTTTACTTAATCTTATAAAAATACTTAAATTTCCTCCCAAATTTCCGCCTCCCAAAAAAGTCTCCCAAATTTTTTTATTTTATTTTTAATTCAATTCTTAAGTATTCAATTATAATTAAATTTAATTTTTTTTATTTTTTTAAGAATTAAACTTCTCATTAAAAATTAAAATACATACATATAATTTTTTTATTGCATACCTGTTTTACTTACAAAAACTTATTAAAATAAAACATATAACAAATGAATTAAATAAAAAGTTAATTTTTGACGGGATTTAATTTTGAAAGCAATAAGTGGGAATGAGATAGAACTAGAAAACATTTTGTAAGGTTAACAATTTTTAACACAGTAGGGTGCTTTGACTACTAAAATAGCTGCCAGAATATGTTTTGTGGCCAGTGTTCCTAATGCATCATACTTCGTTATATAAAAAATTTCCAAAAATCCACTAATGATCCGAAAATCAACTAACCTAAAATATGAATCTCCTAAACTTTCTTCGAAACAATTCTTCCTCCTAAAATTTCTCGTAAAAAGTCAAGAATCTCTTAAATGTAGGAGGAAATATTCTGATCTGGCAACACTGATTCATATTTACTGGCTTACTTTATTTATATTTACTGGTCCATAAAAATTCGGCAAGCTTGTAGGTTGCCCCAGTATCTTTCGAAGATTTCCACCTTCTGCGCGGAAAAATATTTACAGGATTCCCGGACCTTTGTGTCTTTTTCCTAGAGGAAAACATGAAAGTGGATGGTAATGACCATACAGGATGTCAGCCTTCCATTTGAACATATCAGCTGATGCCATCCGCAAGTTTTTTAGAGTCAACAAGAGGAACGAATGACAGGAAAAACAAAAATAGGGAGGAACAACCTAAGAACCTGACTGAATTCCAAAACCATTTTCCTTTGACGAAGGACTAACGAAATATCTACTAACTCTCCCAAGAAAAGAATGCAAGACCATAGAATGGGCCCAACGAAGAATGGGCCTTCGCAAGTTTTTTAAAGTCAACTAGAGGAACGCATGAGAGAAAGAACGAGGGCCTGGTGGAACAACCTGAGCACCTGAGCGATTTTCAAAACTGTTTATGAGGAAAGAAGAACGAGATTTATACTAACTCTCAAAAGAAAAGAATGCAGAACGAAGAAAAGGCCGCCGTAAGTTTTTTAAAGTCAACTAGAGGAACGCATGAGAGAAAGAACGAGGGCCTGGCGGAACAACCTGAGCACCTGAGTGATTTCTGAAATCATGTTAAAGTCTTTTGACGAAAGAGAAACGAGATTTCTACTTACTCTCCAAAAAAACTAATTCAAGGCCATAGAATGGGCTTAACGAAGAATAGGCCTCCGCAAGTTTTTTAAAGTCAACTAGAGGAACGCATGGGAAAAAGAACGAGGGCCTGGTGGAACAACTTGAGCACCTGGGCGATTTCCAAAACTGGTGTACGAGGAAAGAACAACGAGATTTCTATTAACTCTCTCAAGAACAGAATGCAGAGCCAAAGAGTGGACATAACTAACTACAGGAAATGCATTGAGGAATGTTGCAGGGGAAACTCTGGAGAACCTACTGTGCTACCTCACTGCCATCTCTAGAACTCGTTTGACTTGGCGTTTCCTACGCTCTTTTCAGGACTCATACAGGTCCCGAAAAAGGCGTCAAACTTCTTAGGAAACTTGGACATTCTCTGACATTTTAACAGATCACTACTTCAGCTACAGCTAAACGCAACTGCGACTGGCATCTCTAAGTACCAAAGGGAGCCTTAACCTATACACTCTAACTTAATCTAACCCATTCCCCGAAGCGCAGATAGCATCTAGAGACAAAGGAAAAAACCTAACCTAACCAATCGCTGGTTGTATATGAACTCAGCTCTGATCTAATCTGATTTGAGTTGAAGCAGAACATGAAAGAATGGGCAATCAAGAGTTTTCTCGAATGCAGTCGAAGTCAAAACATACAATCAACATACAATAAGGATTATTAATTTATATTATATATCTTAAATTTGTTGTATGTATAGTGTTATCTTTTTGTTGTTAGTAAGGATTTCGTGCCTATGTTTTTTGCCTGAGGCTAAGTAAAAAATGTTGAGGGTGAGAGATTACTGATAGCAAAAAAAATATAAGTTTATCTCGAGAGCGGAATAATCCAATCACTTAGGATGAGAACAAAAAATGAATATGAGGTATGGGAAGGGTAGTTAAAAAGAAAGATTAAAAAAGATTGTACGAGTGTCAGATGAACAGATGAGCTGAAAGGGTTCAAGGATCAAGTCCAAAGGGATGGACCAAAGGATCAAATCCCTTTCAAACCAAGTGTGTAAAGTATCGGCGGTTGCTTCTCGTCACCCTTTAAAATTTTATCTATGGGATTAACTTAAGGGTTGCACACATTCAGTGGGAAAGAAAAAGTATATGGAAGGCTGAATAGCGAAACAAAAAACCATGTAAATATAACAATAACCGCAGATTAACAAACCAACAAGAACCAACAACATTGTGTAATGTCTTTGCGTGAAACTGGGTTATTCTTTTTTTATTTTGAGTTCATTGATATTAGTTAAATAGTGCCTAAGCCTTCAATGGAATGGAATGGATGATGGAATGAGTCAATTATGTATATGAAAGTTATGCCCTGAAACCAGACTACGCCTGAATAAATGGATTAGAAAAACCATAAAGAACAATAATGAATGAGCATCATTTCAATGTTATTGTAAAAACAACGTAAAGTGACCCACTATGTGGTCTGTTTTGGCAAATCTCTGAAAAGAGTTTTTAGAAGAAGATCTTGGCAGACTGAAGTACGAGGATCCACCAGTTTCTTTGACGATTTTCCGACTTCTGCAATAAAAAGGGTCACTACTCTAGTGTATTTCAAATACAAATGATTCGATGAAGTTTGTCTGAACTGGCTTTAATGCTGCTTTTGATGCTTGGTTTGCAATTCGATTGATTGCACAATCGATTAATCATATTTTTCACTAGAAGACTATTTAGTATGAAATTGACAGAGATAGATTTTTTGACTGACTTACAACACGACACTTGCAAAAATTTTGCATACATTTTAGGCGCAACAGCTCGTCAGCGTCACGTTTCTGTGTGCGATTTAACGCAAATTTCACTGCATTCCATTGCTTGCGTCCATTTGCTGCCACTCGAAGCGATGTGTGTGTGTGTGTGTGTGTGTGTGCGGCAAGTTTGTGCGCGCTATTGACATACGTTTACGGTTGATGCGAGTGGGTGGACGCGTCGGTGCATTTTACGCGCTTAATTGCGCGACTGTTGCAATGACTGCGCACTGAGCAAAATTCGTTGCCGTTTGGCCATTTCAGTGGCAATGTAACACTTCATGTTGAAATTGGCTTTTTGATTGTTGTTGCCATTGGTTGCTGCGGCTGCCGTGTGCTGCCAGTTATATAAACACACACACGCACACAGCGATGCTTACGCAAATATGTATGCACGACTGGGGCGGGCACTCACACACACACGCACACACACACGCACACTCGCAGGATACATGCTGCTGTCAGCCAATGTTGCCTTTTTAGTGGTTTTGACACCTGCTGTGTGAACGCGCGAGAAAACAACAACAACAGCAAGAACAGTAGTAACACCAACAGCAACAGCATCAGCAACAGCAGCAACAGCTGTCGCTGCAACAATATCAACAAAAGGTGCAAAAATGTGTTAATTATCTTTTAATTGCTTAATGAGACTTGACGGCAGCGGCTTGGCTGCTGCATTAATTATGCGCCGCACAGCTCTGCGCGCTGCGTTTGCTTTGCGCTGCGGCTGTCTGCAGTTGTTGTTGTTGTTGTTGAATGTGTTGGCTGCGGCTGCTGCTTGTGGCCGGCTTGGCTGGCTCGCTGATTGTTGGCGTTGTACTCGCCGCACTGTTGTTGCTTTTATTATGGTTATGTGGTAGTTTTGCTTTACACTCGACTGTCGGTGCGGTTATTGTGGGAAAAAGGCCCAGAGTGTGTCGATCATAAGCGCCATTTAAGCTGACACCGGCGCCAATGCGTGTCATAAATTGAAATTATAAAAATGCGTTGGCCACTTTGTTGTTGTTGAATTAAATTTTTGCTCAGCAATTACAATTGTGATGCAACGAATGTCTACATTAAAGCAACAATATGGACGATGTGTGTCAATATTGCAGTTGACTCAGTGGTTAGTGTTGGTTGGTTGTTAGTTGGTTGGTTGTTAGTGTTGGTTGGTGGTTAGTGGAACACGAGTCAGACGGTTGAGAGTTTGAATCCAATCTTAATCAACAAAATGTTTTGGGTTAAAATTAAAATAGTTTATAAATAAAAAGAATCAATAATAAAAACAATTATAATTAAATAAATGAACTCGTGGAGGCCCTATGCTCCAGAGACGAGTGAACAAGGAATAAAAAAAATGTAATCCGCATTGGTGGCAATACTGGGCACACTGATGCACATGAGTCACCCGGTCGTGCGATCGATAGTTAAGCAACTAAGTTATTGCCTTCTTCTTGATCTGACCAGCGAAGGAAAAGGACGGGAAAAAGGAAAATCGAAAAACATCGAGGCCAACCTGAGACCAACAAATAAAATAGCTTGGTTTAAAAAAATTAAAATAGGCATGCAATTTCAACTGCTGCCCAAAACTGTAATTTTAGAAGCGAACATTAGTTAAGAAAAAAAATGGCTATAATCTGAAAAACACAGATAACTCTCAACATTGACTGGTTGAGCTAAAAGATCATCGAGTCCTCATGGCACAGCAGAATGGACTGTAGCACTTGGCAGAAACTAGGGTCCTCCCTTTTCGTGAGGAAAATGCAATTTATACTGTCCCTGAGTTGAACTTCTGTTAGACAGCTCGTTGAAGTCCCCACTGGACACTGCGCCATTTGATATTTCCTCATCAAGTGGCACCTCTCGTCCAGTGATGTCTTCATAAGTTACGGAGATGAAGAAGAAGTAGAAACATTTGAACACTTTCTGTACCACTACTCGGCCCTACTGGAACGCCAACTCCGTAATCTGGGGCAAGAATCCTATCGGACCTGAAATTTGGAATCTGTTCTCTTTTATCAAGAGATCGAAATGGTTCGTTTGAACTAGAACTTTTTAAGAAGAGATTCACAATGGGTCAATTTGGTCTCTGTGCTGACTCAGCCTTCCATACCTACGTAACCTTTGGAGAACATGAAATCATACTGGGTCTAGTATGCCCATACTCCTACTTTAAGCGACAATGCCTGTTCAAAACAATTTTTCCCGCGAATTTTTTAAATATGTTACAAACTTCAAAAAGTATCCAACTATAATTTCAAACTTCCTAAATTGCGAAGAGAAATGGAAAAAATTGTTTGTTTTATAAAGGTCTGAAATCCTATAATGAGTTGCCAAGAATTTAAAACTTTGTAAACAAAACTTATTCAAAAGGAAGCTCTACAATTATTGTAAGACCTTAGCAGTAAGATAATTTTATGTTTATATTTTATATTTGCAACAAAAATGTAATATGAATTAGGCCTAAAAAACCGTAAGAAATAAAAACAAACAAAAAAAAATGAATCGTTAAAACAATGTTCAATGAACACTCCAGAATTTTTTTTCAGTTAAATGTTTCAATAGGTGTGAAATTATAGGCAATACAAAAAACACATTTTAGAAAAATAGATAATAATAAAAAAAAGGGTTTTTTCTCCAAAGGTTCATCAATTCGGGAAAAGTTGATTAGTTCTGTGGTTCAATTGACTTCAAACTCACCGAAAATACTTGAAAATTTTTTATTTTCTTTTGAAAATGAAAATTTGTTGCAGTTAACCATGGGTTAAGAATTTGTAAAAAGCAATATGAAAACAAGTAAAAAATAAGAAGATTTGGTTAGATAGTAAGATTTTCTTCTTCAAAATCTCATCTAATCAAAGAACATGCCAGAATTTGTTTCCAGTTAAAAGTTTCAATAGATGTGGAATTATAGGCGATCAAAACTGAAAAGGAGCTAATTGACCCAGATTGCTATGAATGATTAAAAAAATAGTTTTTTCTCCAAGTAAATGCGTTAATTGACTTCAAACTTACTGAAAAGACTCGAAAATTCTTTATCGAATTTTTTTTCAGTTAAAGTTTCAACAAACTGACCAGAATTTTATCGATGATTAAAAAAAAAAGGTTTGTTCTCTGAATGTTTAATTCAGGAGAAACAAATTAGTGCTCCAATAGACTTCAAACTCACTGAAAATACTTGAAAATTTTTTATTTTCTTTTGAAAATGAAAATTTGATGGAGTCAATCATGGGTTAAGAATTTGTAAAAACAAATATGATTAAATGAGAAATATGGCTAATTGAATTCAAGTCTAATTAAAAACACATCAAAATCTGATGAGGTCATTAAAGGGTTAAAAATAGTGACTTATCCTTGCAAAGGTCTCGTAACTTGCTGATAACACATTTATATCTATAAAACCGCGTTTTTATCTATTTGTGCGTTTGTCTTTTACACATTCGGAAACTACTTGACCCATTGATCTGAAATTTTGATACAATTGGTGCTATGTCCAAAATTAGGTTTCTGGGTATCATTTGTTGTGATTAGGTAAGAAAGCACTGGCGCAGGACAATGCTCCGTTAGTCAATGCTTCCTCCTTCCTAAAACAAATTGCGTTCATTAGTTTTGCGTAGATTTCTACGCATACAAGATTTCAGTATATTTTTAGTGTAATATCTAAAGGAAATGAATACAAAATATTTTTTTTATAATTAATTATTAATATGTAATTATATTATAATTAATTAATTATTTTAATTATAATTATTTATCTTAATTTTAATTAATTATTAATTATTTAAACTTGAATTTGAATTAATATTAATTATTTAAATTTTAATTCGTTATTAATTATTTTAATTTTAATTAAATATTAATTAATTAGTTAAGTATGAAATTTAAATTTTTTAATTTCATTTTTAATTTTATTATAAACAATAATTAAAATTAAAAAATATTAGAAAAGTAAAATAAATTAAAGTAGCTTATATTTCATTTTATAAAAAAGAACTCTCTCAGCTTTTGATTTCTTTCCTTTGTTCTTGTGCATAGAAACGCGATATAAAATTGTTTTCGATTTTTCCTGCAAAAATGTGTAAACGCGCCAAATACGTAGAAATCTACGCAAGGATAACCAAAGTAACTTTTTTCATGAAAGAAAAAAATGAGAAAACATTTTTTGAGTGTAAAATATAAATTTTTTAAAAATTCCAATAAACGATTTAACACTCGAATGCCCTACCAATCCAACCCTCCTTATTATCCATATGGAATCATGTTGCAAAATATAATACAATTTTTTGCAAACAATACATAGACTTTTTTATTAAATTTGGCTTCTAGCAGAAAGTGATAAAATAAAATAATAAAAGACCTCAATTGAGTAATTTTGACTGCTTTGGGCATTCTAGTGTTAAAATAAAAATTGAAAAAGAGTCTTTTGTGCGTAGTTTTCTATGCAATAGACAGGGTTTCTGTGGAAGCTGCTGAAATGAAGAAAGCACGGAAACTGTGGTATAAATAAACCAAATATTGAAAAAAAATCAAATAAATTTGCCAGAACTAGCTCTCATCTTCGAAAAGTATATAGGCAGTGCAACCCGTCACGTGCTAGAACAATGGGCCACACGGCCCATAGTGGCCCCTAAGTGATGCCATAGAGACGGCCTACCTCACCTATTTTTCATATTTATTCAGTTTAACTTTGAAATTACAAGTTACATTGATTGATATTTGATTCGAGCTTTCCACAGATTTAATTATATTTATTTTTTATTATTAATTTTTTTTTTTTATTTATTTGTATTATTATTTATTTTATTATTATTATTATTTTTTATAATTATTTTTTTATTATTAATTTTTATTAAAATTTTTGAATCTTCAATATTTCTTTATTTTTTTCAAAATTGAATTATATTTATGTTTTATCACTTATTTATTTATCATTTATTTAATAAATAATAAATTATTTCTTTTTTATTATTTATTATTTATTATTTTTTATTTAGTATTTATTTATTATTATTTATTATTTCTTTTTTATAATTTTTTTCTATTTTTACTAATATTTGCAGCTAATTTGCAGCTTATTCGAATTATTTCTGAAAGCTAAGTCTAACCTGCAAGTTTCGAATCTTTACAAATGTTCTATGAGAGAATTTTCAAAAATTTCTTTAGCAAATATCAAACCAAAAATTCCTTTGTGCCCACTCATAACATTTCAATAATTATTCATTTTCTACACAAGTAGCAGTTTCACTTCTCTGTATGTGTGTGTGAGTGAGGATTCTATGTGAGTGGGTCGACTTATTGCATTTCGGTAATAAAAAATTGTAAACGCATACGTACAAGTGAAATTGACATAAGGCCGCAGGGAGCCCTGATGTAAGGATACATATAATTCAACAATAAGTAAGATTTAATGAAATTTTTGGTCCAACACAACAACAATGACAACCGAACAAAGTGAAAAATCTACCAAAAAACAATTATACATGTAACGCTGAAATGTTTGCCATTTGCCTTGTTGCTGCTATTATGCACACAGTAGCAACTTCAATGCGTTCCACACACACTGCGTGTGTGTGTGTGTTGCTGCGTATATGATATTTGACTTTTTGTAGGGTTTTGTTTAAATTCTTGTTATTAATCTTTGCATGTACAAATATATACACACATACATACGTAGTCAAGCGTATATATTTGTAAAGTATAATATGTATGAAGCATGTATAATAAATATGTATGTATATGTGTATGAATATTTCTCAATAATGTCGGTGCAATTGCGTCGGTTCTGTGCCTTCTGCTCCATGCTATTCAATGTATCTGTGTCTGTGTGTGTGTGTGTCTGCACTCATAAAACATATACAAATATAAATATGTATGCATATGTATGCGTGTGTAGCATATGCAGTTCAACATATTCTTTATTTCATATTTTCTAATAAATTTTTCAAAGTTTGTTCTTGAAAGCCCTGCAGTGCTGTAATATCTACAAGTATATTTGTACAACTTTTGCTCTTCGCCTGTGCCCGCCAACGAGCAACAACTCTCACACACACACATACACATACGTGCCAACCCCACACTGCGCCCTGTGCCTTCGTTCATTTTGAGTTTCGACCCGCTCGCATTGCCCACAGCTCAACTCTTTTCTAACCTAACCTAACAAACAGCGCCCGAACAGCAGCGACAGCCTCGGTCTCAGTCTCAGTCACAGTCACAGTCTCGGCTTCAACCTCAAACGCAGCCTCATTCAACCTTCGCTCAGCCTTAGCGACGCTAACGCCTCTTGGCACCGACGTTCGTTGTTAGCTGCGCTGCCGCTGCGCCCCTTGCAGCATCATCAAGTATGCCTTTGTATGTGTGTGTGTAATGCATGTGCGATGGCTGCATTTGGCAAAAAGTTTTTCATTTGCCATCTCATCAGCGTTGTGATTTAATTCAGTGCAAAAGCGCCAACCCAGCAGCCAGCTTCGTCGAACGAACAGTGTCGAACACACCAAACTCAGCCAAACCAAACCAAAACCAAACCAAACCAATTTCAACCAAACTGAACTATATGGCACCGCACCGAACCAAAGCGAACTGAGCCGCACCGAAACGTACTCGTAACGAAAACCCATCCAAATGCCTTTTGGCGCTGAATTCTTCTTAACTTGGCCCGTGGCAGTTTTTGATTTGTGTGCTGCTCATTCGTTTTTGTTTTGCTTTTGCCTTTCTTCCTTTTCAGTGTTTCATTTTTTTTTCTGTTTATTTTTTTGTTTTTGTTGGTTTTGTTTTTTGGCTTTTTTTTGTTGCCTTCGGTTCAATTCTCTCGTGCGTCTTCAACTTTGCTCCTCGTGGCGCTGACTCTGTGCATGTGCGGCTGTGTGGCAAGATTGCGCAGTTGCTGCAGGGAGATGTTGCCGAGTTGGGCGGACATAGGGCAGAGAGGGGCAAGGGGGGTGAGGTGCATGTCTCTATGCCATATTAGAAGTTTTGCACTGCAAAGGAAATACATGGCTGAGCAGCGGTGGGAGTAATAGCTGCGAGTTTGTTTGTAGTGAGGCAATGTATTTGTTGTTGTTTTTGTTTTTCTACAGTTTTTGTTATGTTTTGTTTTGCTACGATTCCGGCGCGTCCTTAGACGCAGCACAGTGGAGTAATTTGTGCAAGTTTCTTTATGATTGCCCGATAAGAAACAAAATATGAAGTGGGCTTTTTGTTTTTTGTGCAATGCAATAAAGTTTCATTGATCTGGGCGGCATTTCAGTGCCGTAGGTGAGTTGAACTTTTCAGTGCAATAGTACTAGAAAGCTTAAAGAGAGAGGTAAGAAGACACAGATTAAGGATTTATTGTGAGTTGTTTTCATGTTTGCATGCAACACATAGAAACATCTCTTCAGGTCTTGAGGCAGTGGTGCTGACAGGATATCAATTGAGAGAGTTGGGGTGATTCTAGATATAACTTTTGAGTTCAATAACATTTGAAAACATAGTTGTCACATAATATATGTGCAACAAAGAGACATTTAGGAAAGTTGGAACCTGAAACCCTTTTTCAAACGCCACTGTCTTCAGGTTTTTTCATTTGTAAACATTATTTTTATTTATTTATTTAATTTATTTAGAATTGTTTAAAAAAATTATTATTTTTTAAGTTAAAAAAAGACATATGTCTATAATATATAATAAAGAGCTGCGATGGATGATTCATTTCTCCCTACACACAGTGTGATTCGGTACAGTGTGCACTGATTGCTAGCATTCACTGTGGTAAGAGAGCAGTATGAAAATGACAACAAAACGGAAACCGCAAGAGCTGTCAACACTCATTTGCTTGTCCCTGCAAGGCACGGACATTTTTCTCTCTGGTATACACACTGCCAGCAATGCTAATGAATCGTTGACAGTGCGTAACGGGCCGAAATGCTACATGTCCGCTGAATGCAATGATTCATTGAAGGACAGTTTGGCACGCGTAATTAAGTGAGACAGTTCGGAAAACATTTTAGTGTGATAAAAAATTAATTAAAATGGAGATTGATGATGTGAGTTAATATAACATATTTTAATAAATAATTTAAATGTAATATTAATGTATATGTTGTTATTATTGTAATTTTTAGTCAAATGACACTGTATCAGCAGTCGAAAATGCAAGTGATGTAGCATCTAGCAATCAGCTAACCAACGCCATTATGAAAAATAAAATTTTGAGCGGGCAATATGTCCTTAGTGGAAAGAAAGGTCGGAGTAATGTGTGGAATGTATTCGGGAAAGTATATTTGGGAAATATATAATAATAATAATATATAAATATTTCAATAATTTAAATTTTGTTGAATTTTTAAAATATTTTATTTGTAAATTCGTATGCGTTATTATTACAATGAGAACAAAGCACTAATTGTTCTATTAGTATAACCAAAGAAAATAATCGGTTACAGATTTTTGCTACCTATTTGCTCCTTCAGATTTCCTGATGAATGCTGTGACAGTAAATTAAAAAAAGGAAGTTCCAAACGATGCAAAACATAAACAATAGAAAAACAACAAAAGAAGAGCTGTTTACATGTTTCTCGAGCTATGTAGCAAAAGCAATCGTCAATACAAAAAAAGCATACACACAAAAACTACAACAACAAAAAACAATAGCGTAGTAACTACGCCGTAGTTGAAACGACGATCATTGCGCTGGCTGGTGTCGCTGTGAGAAATTTGCACAAAAAATTATTGAGTGACCAAAACAACCACCAACGCCTCTGAAGCGCTTGCGCTCCTGCTGGCACCACTCTTTCCCTTTTGTGGCTTCCCCCCGCCCTATGAAGCTCGCAAACAAAAATTTGAATTTTTGAGCTCAGATGCGCCTTCTATACACTTCATATTCTTTGGTATAACCAAAGAATATTTTTCCATACTTTTTGGTATAACTTACTGCATTCAGTGTCATTGCAGTAAATTTCATTGCCTTTACTGTGAATTGCCTTTAGTGTGTTTTCTTACACTAATGTTATAAAGCAACAAAGACTCAGCTCTCATATGTCATGCACACACTTCTTTTTTGCTTCCCTTCGCTGGCAGCTCTGATTCGATCTGTTTGCACTGAGCCAGTGCAGTGCAGTGCCGTGCAAAGAGAGAGAGTGTCTTGAAACAGCTTTCAAATCGACAATTGCAGCTCTTTAATATATAATTTATATATACATACATATGTATACATAATTTTATATTGTTTAAAAAAAAATATAATTTTTTAATTTAATTTAAGTTTTTTTGAATGTTTTTTAATTTCATTTAATTCTTTTTTAATTTTTTTTTAATTTAAAATAAAAATTTTTTTTTAAATTATTTTTTTTAATTAATTTTTTTTCTAAATTAATTTTTTCTTAATTCATTTTTGTTTTTAAACTAATTTAAAAATTTAATTTTAATTTAATTTTTTTTAATTTAATTAATTTAATTTAATTTGATTTTTTAAATTTTTTTTAGTTTCAAAAACGACAGATGTCAGAAAGCTATAATTTTATATTGTTAAAAAAATTAGTATTTTTTAATTTAATTTCAATTCTTTTTTAATTTTTTTTTTTAATAAATTTTTTTTTGAAATTAATTTTTGTTTTAAAATTAATTTTTTTTAACAATATAAATTATAGCTACATCTGTGGTTTTAAGCTGACTAGTTTGTTTACTTAATCTTTATTAATCTTTATCAATAAAATTTCTATAGAAATATTACAGGATTCTACTCGGAAATGATAGTCCGTCGTAGTATCCTGGACTTTCTGCAACTTATTCAGGAGCTTTTCAGGCCTGGTGATCAAAACTCTACTTGAATATTGAAGCAGAAGTTCTTGACACCCCACTACTTTCGTTAAAATTTTCGCAGACAGTCAAGCTTTTCCAAGGGCGAAGGATATTAAATCGGATATGATATAGAGTTATTTTTTCTCTCTATGTACATACGAGATCAAAGATATAAATACTTATTTCTGTTTTTTAGGACACTTCGATGGGTAGTGAACTCCTAGAAAAGATGGCTAGATTCAGAAATTGTTGCATGAACTCCAATCTCTGTCCTTCTTGTGTAAGAAAATACAGAAGCAATTTCAGTCTACTAGAAACAGACTGGTCCACTGCAACATAGACAGAAACTTCTGTTCATTGCTGTCCATGAAAACCATCAGAGTTTGACCCCGACTTCTATCAGGAAAATCATTCGTATAGACACTGATTATTTTCGGGACTACTGTGCACAGTGGTAATCCACATGTGGTAATACGTCCCAGCAAGTTTTTATGGCCCCTGAAAACAATTATTTAAATCTTACGACCCATGCAAAAACATTTTTTTTTTTGTTTTTTGTGTTCCCGTATAAAAGGATGATTTCAGAATTGAGCAATATAATTTTCTAACCCCAACATTCATAGCATGAGAATATTTCAACTGAAAGTATTTTGGATTTCAAAATTAAACTCCGTTCCAAAAGGGTTAAAGATAAAGTAGATTTATAAGCTTTGAAACCGACATCTTTAGGTCAAGAAACTGTGATATAATTGCAAAGTTGATCTCTTCTTTGTGACCTCAGCTTGCTTCCGTATCAGTTTGCTCAGTTTGCTTTTATGTTAGAAAATTACTCATACGCCATGTAGTGTCAACTAATTGGGGTATAAATAAGTTTTGAGGTTTTTTTGTATTTCTGGAGCTTTATTCAGAGAAATTGATGCAAATTATTTTATTTCAAGTATTTTAAATCCATCGTCCATCCATCCATTTATTCTTACATCTACCTTTTAGACAGAATAGAGATCTCGCCTTAGAAATACTCCTCGTCTTTTGAAGCAATCTAAGAATGGATAAATTTTTATTTCATTTAAAGTATTGTAAATCCATCATCCATCCATATATCATCTTTTAGAAAGAATACGAATCTCGCGTTAAAAATATTCCTCGTCTTCTGAAGCGATCAGAGCTATGCCTGAAGTGTACGGTGGGTGGGGTGAGACATTCCATTAAAGCGCTTTGATGACTTTTTTAGCAAATGGCTTAGCGTTGATAGATTCGCGCTTCAAGAAAATTGTATTTTGTTGGCACAAAGGTTGAAATGATTAGAGTCCAAAGAAAGAATATTGTTTATACTTCAATGAAATGAGACTTACTGATTTTTTAAATTACATAATGAAGCTTTAATATGAATACAGCTAATGGATGGTCCCATGTGATTTAAATCTAGTTAGGCCATGCTTCGTGAATCACTCAACATTTATTTGAAACCCCCAAACAATTATTTAACGTTGGTTCTTATGCTAACGAAGAAGGACATGCCATCGATATCAGGTTCTATTATGTTCAATGATAAATTCATCTATCAAGCAAAGATTCTACTTCTTCTCTTTTCATTCAGATCTGACAAAAAAAATAACTTGGCAGTTTCATAGATCAGATTTCAACCACGTTTACATGGAAAGTGATTCAGTCTGTTGTTAATAAATTCAGTGTTGTCAGATCAGAAGATTTGTTCCTAAATTAACCCATTCCTGCTGGGTACCAGTTCCGCCAATACGATTGTGATAAAATTTCATACACGACCTAGAAGTGACCCAAAATGATCAGAACCAATTTCAGCTTTATGCCTCGTTGCTGAGATATTCATTAGGTATTTTGTACCCATTACGCAGCAATGGTTAGTTTTTTCCATATTGTCTGAAGTGATCAGCTAAACACTTGAACGAAAATTGTATTTTTTACAGGTGAGTTAGGAGGCAGATTTTTTTTAAGTTCTAAAGCCACTACGTTTCGCCACATTTTCCACCTCCGAAAAATTTACGATTTTTGGAGTCTGGTAACTCTAGCTAGATGGCGTAATTTAAGGGTGACCTTCACTAGGTTAATAATTTAGAAAAAAGTTCCATCATTACCATAACTATTCCTATCAATAATTTTGAGGGATCTCAAACATTGAATTTTTTGTGATTAAATAAAAATAATAAAAAATTAAATATATAGGCAGCAATATTTTAAGGAGATTTTTGGCTTTTTAGGAAAATTTTTAGGAGGAAGAATTGTTTAGAAAAAAGTTTAGGAAACACTGATCGTGATACATTTGACACCATTAGCGGCTCTGAAGCCTTGAATATTGAAAGCTAAGGCGTAAAATTTTTTTTAAATAAATTTATTTGAATTATTTTGCATTATTTTTATTAAATTAAATTATGCTTCAAAGTGTATAAAATTAAAGCAATAAATGAAGGATGGAAGTTTACAAGCGCGAATTTCATACCAATCTAATTTTTTTATGTTTAGTTTGTGTTAAGTTGCTCTTGTTAAGCTGAAGCTGAATGAATAAAAAAGATGCAATAAAAAATAAAAACTTAATATATATTTTCTTTCCTTACTTTATAATGACAAAAATAAGAAACAACAATTTTATGATTTTTTTTAATTTTTTGATGGAAATTTAAGCTTTTTTAAGATTTAGGAGAAAGTCATTTCAGGTATCTGGCAACGCTGCACAAATTAAAATATTCTATACAATTCTCAAGTAAGTCCTAACTCAGCTCCAATAGTTCTTTTATTTCCCAACACTTTCACTTAAAGTTTGCGTTCATTTCGCAATTTTAACAAATTTCATGCTGAACTAAAACACTTGATTCCACTGTTCCTATGCTACGTCTACGCAATACCTTCCAGCTGTAATTTCTCAGTGCAGTTTTGCGTGTGCATATGTGTGTGTGCTTTAGTCATACTTGCTGGCAGCAACTTCGCTCACTTCTTCATGCTACACGCTGTGCTCCAGTGCACCGCATGAACTTGATGTTTTGATTATTGTGGGAGGACAAAACGATATTTCATAAGTATGAAAACGTCAAGCGGCACAGCGACTCGCAGCGACACAGTGGGCACTCGCCGGCGACCGTAAGCGCTGTGGGTGTGCGCATGGAATCGGCGCCCCGGCCTTATTTCAGCCAAATCCGCTTGAAGGTACTCGATCCTCTCACTTGCACGCCACTTGCGTTGCCATCGCCGTCGTCGCCGCCAATGCGGTGGCACGCCGATGCGGTTCGGATACGGTTCAGTTGTTGTGTGTTGTTGTGCAGCAGCGGCAGTGGCAAATCTCTGAGGGCGGTTTAAAATTGCGATAAGGTTTATGCCTGAGAAACTTTTTCACTGTATGATTGCACACACACGCACACACACATACGTGCGCGCTCACATGCACATGTCGACTGGAGCACACACACATTCAAGTGGCAACTTGCATATGAGATATCTTTTAAATACAAATACAAACACTCGCCTCGTACTCACACACACACACACACACACACTCGCCCATTTAGCCAGAGTCAGGACATACTTTTTTTGTTGGTGTGTCTCTTTTTGCTGCTATCGGAGTTGGCTGGCTGGCGCTGTTGCTTTCGGGGCTGACAGCTGGGATAAGGCTGCGCTCGTGTGCAGGGGTCGAGCAGCCGCCGAAAGTGGGCGCTGCGTCATTTGCTGGTAATTGAGATGGTGTGGTAACTGCGGAGCGACATATAAACGGCCGAACGGAGCGGCGTGCAGCTGGATGGAGTAGAAGAAAATGCCCCAGTGCGGCTCGCCTTCCCGGCATTGTGGTTTTCATTTTGGCATTGGCTTTTGCATGATGTGTGCACTAATTCCGACTAAGTGCCCGCAGGAATTTTCAGCTTTTCTTATATCCGCTGCGGTGCTGTGTGTGGTGAAACGCTCTACGTATGTGTATCACTGTGTGCTTATGTGTGTGTGTGTGTGTGTGGTAAAGGGATGCTTGGCTGCTTAATTCGTTGGTTGGCTGCTGCCTCCAAGCAGAACGTCGAGCAGCTTCGGGCGCACAAAACGATCTGGCAGCGGTGGTTCTTGTCTGCGCTCAACTCTTTGCAATGTGCTTCGTCGTTCGCCTAACTGAAATTATTTCAATATATTCGTGGGCTTTGTTTGTAGTTTTTGTTTAAGCGCTTTTGCCTTACGTTTCGTAAATCACTATTGGCTGCTTCATTGCTTTTGCTGCGATGCGTTGTTTCGCTTTTAAGTGTTTAACACTTATTTGTGACACAAGATGATGGACTCTGGCAGCTAAGGCATTTCGGGTAGATCTATTTTTTTTTTGGCTGAACTCTGACATATGTTCGTCTGAAGCTAAGATATATGTATGTATATTTCTTCAAATTGAACACTGATATAATTTTTTAAAAATAAGGCTTAAATTCTCTTTGCTAGTATTTAATAACTTTTTTTCAAATGAAAATATATCTTCATTAAACAAGCAACAACTCATTCATTTGAGAGTTAAACTGACATACCTTTTTTATTATATTTTTAAAGCTTTTTCTGTCAATTAATTTCAATTTATTTATTTTATTGTGGATCACAGATTATTTTTTCTTACAGACAAGTTCAACTTAACAATTGAAACATTCTAAGAATTTTAGTTAAAAATATTCCCACTAATCCCTGAACCATGATGTTATAAAATGACAAATAAAATCAAATTTTTTTGCTAGTATTTGATGACCTTTTTTCAAATGGGAACTCGACTGATAACTTGTTCTAAAAAAATAAGCAAGAAAGAACTCATTTATTTAAGAGTTAAACTGACATACGAATATATTTGTTTGTTTGTTATATTTGACAGCTTTTTCTATAAATTAATTTCAATTTATTTAATTAAAAAACTGATCCTGCTTGAAAATTAAAGTTAAAAATATTCACAGTAAAATTTAAAAATTTAGCGTAAAAATTACAAAATCGGATTCACCGTTTTATGGGTTCAGTTCAGTTGCGGATTCAGGGGGTGTTTTGGGGGTTGAAACCCCCCCGAAATATTTGGATCGCCTATAAAACTACATACAAATTAAAAGGCATTTTACAAATATTAAAGAATTACTTTTTGCAACCTCCCCCCCCGAAATATTTTTCTGAATCCGCGCCTGGTTCAGTTTAAACGTAATTTATTTTATTTTAATCAATGCTAAAACAAATTTTGTTTGTGTTCATCTAAATTTTTTTTAATTTTTTAGAACTAACTTCAAATAAAAATGAAAAAACAATTTAAATTTAAATAGCAAATCTCTGGCTTTTAGATGCCATATTCAGTGTCGCCATCTTGAATTAAAAAAAACTAATTTATATAGTTTAAGGACCATAGACGCATGAATTTAAGAGTTATTTCTTTATGATTTCCAAAGAAAGATATAATAAAAAGTTATAGCTGAGTTAGTCAAATGGTTTTTCATGTTTGTTAAAAAAAATAAATATTAGCAAATTTTTTCATTTCGCATTTTTACTAAACTTTGATTGAACATTTTCAAAGTTCAGACGGTTGCATTGGGTTGGGGAAAAGTATTGAGCGTTTTTCTGTTCAGTTGACTTTAAAGTGTAATATTTTTGCAACGGTTAGCTATATCTTGTAATTTTTTTCTTACATGACAAGAAACAAATCAACCGAATAATTGCGAATTTTTATTGAGATTTGTGTGTCGAGTTAAAAGTTATTGTGAAGGAAAGATGAGTGAAATTTCGGAAAAAATGCGTTACATTTTGTAATTTTACTACGACAAAGGGAAGAACGCGACACAGGCGCGTGAAAATATTTGTGATGTTTATGGGGAAGATACTCTATCTCAATCAACTGCCAGGAAATGGTTTGCTCGCTTTCGATCTGGAAATTTGGAAGTGAAAGATGCTCCTCGCTCTGGTCGACCCTCTTCTTCTTCTTGACTGGCACGACAGCCCGCAACCATCCGTGTTGTGCGTGCGAATGTTTTTTACAAGGTTGGAAGGGACTTACAGTTTTATGCCGATTCCAAACAGCGAGTTGGGAGCTTTTTCATTGGCAATTTTACTCTCAGAGGTTTGCCATTTCCTGCTAAGCGGACAGCCTCCGAAAGAAAAATTGTTGTTTTTCTTTTTTTCGGTGTTATCGCAACGGAGTATTGAACTCGCGGAGTCTTGACTCGCGGCCCAACGCACTAGCCAGCTGAGCTACGGCGGCTGGTCGACCCATCACCGAAAAAGTCTGTGAAATTATGGCTAAGGTTCAAGAAGAACGTCAATTAAGTCATGACATCGCTAAGGAACTGAACATCGACTACAAAACCGTTTTGAACCACTTGCATTAAGTTGGTCTCAAAAAGAAACTCGATGTTTGGGTGCCTCATGAATTAAGTAAAAAAAATTTAATGGACCCAGTTTCCATTTGCGATTAACTTTTAAAACGGAACGAAATCGAGCCATTTTTGAAACGTGTGGTAACAGGTGATGAAAAGTGGATCACATACGATAATGCTGTTCAAAAACGGTCTTGATGCAAAAAGTTTTAAGCTCCAAAGCTCCTGGTGTCAGAACCAGGATTGAGGACAAGGAAGGTGATGCTGTGCGTTTGGTGGGACTACAAGGGAATAATCCATTACAAACTACTACCGCCTGTCCAAACGATTGATTTCAACCTCTACTGCCAGCAATTAATGCAATTGAAGCAAAAAAAAGAGGCCAGAATTGATCAACAGGAAATGTGTTGTGTTTCATCGCGACAACGCTAGACCACACACATTTTTGTTGACCCGCTAAAGAACTTTGGCTGGGAAGTTTTAATGCATCCACCGTATAGTCCTGACATGGCACCCTCACATTACCATTTGTTCAGATTTCTTCAAACCGCTCTTGCTGGAAAAAAATTGGTCTCAAAAAAGGGACTGCGGAAGGCACTTGGACCAGTTTTTCCAGGATAAACCCTCGGAATTTGACAACAAGGGAATAATGGTTCTGTCCAAAAAATGGCAGAAGGTTGTCGGAAAGAATGGACAATATTTGGAGCAATAAAATGTTTTTTTAATTAAAAAAAATGATGTGAATATTTAATAAAAAGCGCTCAATACTTTTTCCCTAACCCAATACTTTTAAAAACATGTTGATTGAATTTTGCTACGTGCGATTTTGAGTTGCTGAAAAAAGGTCATAAAAAAACTAATCTTTTTAATTATTTAGGTATTCAACAAGTTTTTCGAATTATTTAATTTTTAATTAATTTTTTTACATATTGCCTTATTTTGAGTATTTTTTTTACTTGTTAGTTAGTAATAGTATTAATTCAAATCACATGGTCACTCTAAGGGTATTTAAACTGAAAAGTGTGACAAGGCAAGGCAAGGCAAGGTGTAACAAAATTGTTATTCTAAGTATTTAATTTTCTAATTCATTTTTTTTAAACATTTCATTATCTTAAATATTTTTATATATTTGTGTATATTACAACTCGTGAAGCAAAAGTTATTAACATTATTAAATTCAAATGACGTGGTCACTCTAACTACACCCTTGTCACACTTTTTAGTTTAAAAAAGTTTAAAATTGTTTTCTAATTTTTTACTATTAAGTGTGAAAAGGGTGTAGTTAGAGTGACCATGTTATTGCATTGTATGCAATACAATATTAAAAAAAATTTGTTAGAAAATTAAAAAATTAGAAAAAAAATTATAAACTTTTTTAACCCTTATTCTCATACCCGGGTACCCGGGTGCCCACTGCGATGTATTTTCGTGAAAAAAACTGACAAATAATGAAAATTTTTTTTTTACCTTCCGGATCCTCGTAATTTAGGTGAAAAGCGAACAAATCATATCAAAATTTTATAAACACTTTTTAATTAACAAAATATTGAAAACTTAAAAATTTCATGAAATGGGTACCCGGGTACCCCGGGTGCCAAACGACGTTAGTAAGTTTGGGTATGAGAATAAGGGTTAAACTAAAACTTTTAAAAACTAAAAATTTTATATATTTTTATATATTTGTATATATTACAAATCGTGCAGCAAAATTTATAAATATTATTAAATTCAAAACACATGGTCACTCTAATTACACCCTTGTCACACTTTTCAGCTTAAAACATATTAAAATTTTTTTCTAATTTTTTAATTTTCTAACTATTTTTTTTTTAATATTGCATTATTTTTTACTATTTTTATGTAATCATATATATTAGGAATTGTGCAGAAAAATTTATAAATATTGTTAAATTCAAATCACATGGTCACTCTAATTACATCCTTGTCACACTCTTCAGTTTCCAAAAAAAAATTAATATGAGATATTTTTTTAAATTGCTTCCACTGTAGCCACAAAAGGGCAGCTGAACCTTAAACTCACCAACATGCGCACAACAAACACACATACACACAAATGAGCGCCGCTAGACGCAGACACACAAGAAACAGCAGCAACTACGAAAAAGTGCCTGTGGGCTAAAAATGGGACCGCTGCAGACACCGACGTTAACGTTGCGCCGTTATCGTCAGACCTTGCCTTGTTGTTGTTATTGTTGCTGGTGCTGCTGCTGCTGCTGCTGCAACACTGCTGCGCTGCATGGTTAGCGATATGAAGTCGAGGCCGCGATTGCGGCGTTTTGGTTTGACGCAAATGCCTGCAGCGTTCCAAAGCAAGCAAAAAGACCCAACAACAACAGCAGCAGCAACAACAAAAAAGGCAGCAGCAGTGTGACTAAAAAGGGGGGCGGCAGGAGCAAACAAATCGCATATATGAGCACTGCAGCAGCAATCAGTTTCTCAAGTTTTCCGGCTAAAGTTGCCGATACCGAGTCACTGGCCGCATTTTGTATTCTTTGTTTTTTGTTTTTGTTATTGTATTTTTTCACTTTACTGTAACTTTATTAGAAGTTATTATTATTATTATTTGCAATGTGCTTATGAATATGAGCGCATGTCTGTCTGTGTGTGTGTGGGTGTGTGTTGAACAAAAGTCAAGTCGGGGGCTGGTTTGTTGAAATCGCTTGCAGCCATTGGCGGCTGCAATTTGTGTTATATTTTGCTGATAATTCTCTATGTATTTGCTGGCAGCTATATTAAATCTTTTCTTTTTTGGAATTTTCTTCTTTTCAGAAAAAAATGCGATATGGATCGAGAACGCGAGAGAGATACAAAATCGCTAGAGCCGCGCGATCTATCATCGACTGGGCGAATCTATGCGAGAAGCGATATTAAAATCAGGTAAACTAAACTAAACTCGAGTGTTAAAGCACAAATCAAAATTTAGTTTGAGGAAAGTATATATGGATGAGTCTTCGTTATGGCCTCTAGTGTCTTAGTCTCAACTGGACGTATGAGTAACATTTATTTGGGTGTTGAAACAATTACGGCCGGAATAAAAATTCTGTTGTTTTCTTTTCTTTTATGTTGTGTCGGAAATGAAATAAGTAATGCCTCTTTTTTTGTAAACCAACTATATGGTCATTAGGCTGACCATAAATTAAAAAAATAATAATAATCCTACTTTTTTTACTAGAATTATCAGTTTTTTAGTAGTGTTGAGACCGCCGACGAAGAGAATCTGATTGATCTATGAGTTGATGGCTCATCTCCTCTGCCCCCATCTCCCCTCCCCATCTCCCTTCCCCATCTCCCCTCCCCATCTCCCCTCCCCATCTCCCCTCCCCATCTCCCCCATGTCCCCATCTCCCCTCCCCATCTCCCCTCCCCATCTCCCCTCGCCATCACCCCTCCCCATCTCCCCTCCTTATCTCCCCTCCCCATCTCCCTCCCATCTTCCCTCCTCATCTCCCTCCCATCTCCCCATCTCCCCTCCTCATCTCCCCTCCCATTTCCCCTCCCCATCTCCCACCCATCTCCCCATCTCCCACCCATCTCCCCATCTCCCCTCCTCATCTCCCCTCCCATTTCCCCTCCCCATCTCCCCTCCCCATCTCCCCTCCCCATCTCCCCTCCCATCTCCCCTCCCCTCCTATCTCTCATCTCCCCTCCCCATCTCCCCTCCCCCATCTCCCCTCCCCAATCTCACCTCCACCCGCCCATCTTCCCCTACACACAAAGTCGGTATGAATCCGGCATGTCGACGAACTGGAGTTCCGGTACCTTCCGAAGATTTTCCACCTCCATTAGACATCAAAAAAACTTCTACACCCACACACACACACACACACAGACTCAGACTCAGACGCATTTTAATAGTAAAGTAAACCATGAATTCTCCCTCTCTGCTCTCATCGATAGCGCTTCGCCAACTGTCTCGCCAACGATCTCAAATTCCTCTTCGCCCACACCGACACCGCCCGCTAGTTCGTCGGTGCCACCGGGCATGGGCCTGCCCGGCACCGTGGCACCGGGCGCCATTAGCGGCTCGGGCAGCACATCCTCTGCCGGCGCCAGTTCCTATCTGCATGCCAACCACAAACCCATCACTGGTATTCCGTGCGTGGCGGCCGCCTCGCGCTACACTGCGCCCGTGCACATCGACGTGGGCGGCACCATCTACACCAGCTCGCTGGAGACGCTCACCAAGTATCCGGACTCGAAGCTGGCCAAGCTCTTCAACGGCTCCATACCGATTGTGCTGGACTCGCTGAAGCAGCACTACTTCATCGATCGCGACGGCGGCATGTTCCGGCACGTGCTCAACTTTATGAGAAACTCAAGACTTCTGATCGCCGAAGACTTTCCCGATCTGGAATTGCTGCTCGAGGAGGCGCGTTACTTCGAAGTGGAACGTAAGCAAACACATTTTCAAGTAAACTAAATTTTTTATTGACTGTTGCTCTTTGCAGCCATGATCAAGCAGCTGGAAAGCATGCGCAAGGAGCGCGTGCGCAACGGCAACTATCTGGTGGCGCCGCCCACACCGCCTGCCCGCATCAAGACCAGCCCGCGAACCATGGCCGCGCCCGAGTACAACTACGAGGTGGTCGCGCTGCACATATCGCCCGATCTGGGCGAGCGCATCATGTTGTCCGCAGAGCGTTCGCTACTGGACGAGGTCTTTCCCGAGGCCAATCAGGCCACGCAGACAAGCCGCAGCGGCGTGTCGTGGAACCAGGGCGACTGGCGGCAGATCATACGTTTCCCGCTGAACGGCTACTGCAAGCTGAACTCGGTGCAGGTGCTGACTCGGCTGCTTAATGCCGGCTTCACAATCGAGGCGAGCACTGGCGGCGGCGTCGAGGGACAGCAGTTCTCCGAGTATCTGCTGGTGCGCCGCATTCCAATGTGATAATCTCAAGGGTGGGATGTCATTTACGTTCAAGTAATTGTTTAAAACTACGTGGCAACCATGCCGGATGGCTGACCGTTGCCGCGCAGGCATGAAGGAGGCGAAGGGAGATGGTGCAAGAGTCGCTTGTTTTCATGTCACGTCTTGTAATGGCGGTTAGTTTTTTGGGCAATAAGCAACCGAAATACTTACAAGCCAAGTGAGACAAGTGACAAGTGTACGTCGCATTAGTTGACCTTAAGTTGGCTTTGATTTGTTGCGGTTAGCGTTCAGTTGCCTTGTTTAATTTATTTATAGTGTGTAAACATTTGAAAAGCACTGATTTGTTATTTGCAAAAATAAAAAAATTACAAAATAATTCATTGAGAAAAAAACAGAAAAAACAAAAAAAATTATTAAATAATAAAAATATATTAATTAAATTAATTTCGTAAAAATAAATAATTTAATATAAAAAATTTAATTCAATATAAAAATTTAATACAACAAATTTAATTTAATTAAAATAAATTTAATTAATTTTAAAAATTAATTAATCTAATTCAAATTACAAAATTTAATTTAATATAAACAATAAATTGAATTAAAATTAATTAATTTAATTAAAACTAATTTAATTAAAATCAATTAAAATACCTTTTTAATTATGTCCATGTACAATTGTTAGTTTAAAATTATGTGAAAAAACGGTTCAAGTGTAATTATTTGATTTGTTAACTTAAGTTCAGCAACCGTAGGCGCTCGTACGCATGAGTAAGTTTGTATGTGTAAGAATTTTAGCATTTTAATAAAACATAATTATAGAAAGACACAAAATACAAAAACTTGAAGTAATTACATTGCCGAGAATTACTCAGTGTAGCGGTAAACGTAATTGAATAACAATTTTATTGAATGTAAACTATGGAACTTTTACAAAAGCCAACAACACAACACAATACAACACAACAACAACAAAAACCAATCAAATAAACAATGAAAAACAAATGCGAAAAAAATTCCCATATGAAAACTTATCAAATAAGAAGATGTCTTGCAAACTGGTACTCAATAAAATAAATTATAATTGAATAAATTCATTTATGGCTGGCAGTGTAGTTTTGTCGTTGACTGGAAGTGAAAGGACATTTTGTGAAAGCAATGTGAAATCAAAGTGGTTTTTCGTGTTTGCAGTATACAGTTTTACTATTGAAGTAAGTATTAACAAAGAAAATAAGAATTGTATATGGCATGTTCCCATATTGGAATCCGCAAGTTCTGCTCTCACGGATCACGTCTGTGGTGAGAGCGTTGCTTTACCAGCGAGAGCGTAGTTTTTAGTGTTGCGCTCACTGCAGTCTGCGTCAGCACACTCCTGCAGTGTGGGATTAGTGGGAGGTGAAGACGATTTGCTGTTGTAGTTGTTGCTCCGTTAGTACACTGCTGCAGTGGGATGATTGGGTGGTGAAGACAATGTGTTGTTGTTATTGTTGCACTGGCACACTGCTGCAGCGTGTGGGATTATTGAGAGGTGAAGACGATCTGCTGTTGTTGTTGTTGCTCCGTTAGTGCACTGCTGCAGTGGGATGATTGGGTGGTGAAAACAATGAGTTGTTGTTTTTATTGTTGCGCTGGCACACTGCTGCAGCGTGTGGGATGATTGGGAGGTGAAGGCGCTCTGCTGTTGTTGTTGTTCCGTCAGCACACTGCTGTAGTGGGATGTTTAGGAGGTGAAGACGATGAGCTGTTGTTGTTGTTGTTCCGTTTGTACACTGTTGCAGTGGGATGATTGGGTGGTGAAGACAATGTGTTGTTGTTGTTATTGTTGCGCTGGAACACTGCTGCACCGCGAGATTAATGAGAGGTGAAAACGATTTGTTGTTGTTGCGCTTGCACACTGCTGCAGTGGGATGTTAAGGAGAAAACAGACGATGTGCGGTTGTTGTTGTTCTTCCGTTAGCACACTGCTGCGGTGTGAGATTATTGAGAGGTGAAGACGATGAGCTGTTGTTGTTGTTGTTCTTCCGTTAGCACATTGCTGCAGTGTGGGATTATTGGGTGGTGAAGACAATGTGCTGTTGTTGTTGTTGTTGTTGCGCTGGCGAAAAGCCGAAACTGTATTACTACTATACTATTCTATACTATTTCCTCGCTAGCTTTTGTTCTTCTTCTATAAGCCTGCACGGCTGCGCATATTGCTTCTTCACTCTCTGCTGACTGTAGTGTGCGCAAAATCATAGAAAAAAAGAAAGTATGGTTGGCATGGTGACTTATATGATCGATACAAAATATGCCAAAAAAATATCAATAGTTAAAAATTTAACAAAAACAATTAAAAAGAGTATAAGGAAATTAAAAAAAAAACTTTTTGATTGGACCGCAATAGTTTTTAATTTTCGTTCTTTCGAACATCCTTCTTTATGGCTCACATGCAATGCTTTCGTAAAAGAACTAAAATAATAAAATCTAGTTTTTTTAATTTACTGACAGATTTATCATTGAATCATTCTGGAGTAAAATTCTTGCACTAGTCAGATTTGTATGTATGTAAGATTCTTACAGGCTCCAAAATTCATTCAACTGAAAATTCATAATAAAGAAGTAAAATAGATTAGAATATTGAATTCTATATAAGTACTTGCTGACCCCGCGAACTTTGTCTCGAACGACATTTGTTGTTTTTTTTATAATAACTCTTCTATGGGACGACGGGATACAAAATTTCATTGTTGTGCAACTTACAATTTGGAAGATATTCCACTATTAAAATCTGTCTCGTATGGGTGGTGCCAGGCACCCTGAAAAATAGATAGTAGCCGATTCTCAGACCTATTGAATATGCATATAAAATTTCATAAAAGTCGGTCAAGCCCTTTGGGAGGAGTATAAGACACGATAATTTTATATATAAGATATACAGAATATAGAATTTCGAAGGGGGCGCAAATGCCGATCCGCGCCTTCCCTACCTGAATACGGCCATGTGTACACAAGTGAAGCGGCACTTTCATTTCATACTCATGTTTGTTGGTAGCGTGTGTTTTAGTTTGCAGAGAAAATGAGAGAAAACTAAAACGCTCGCTCTTCTGCTGGCACTGTTCTTTCTCTTAATGCTCATTAATCGCTTATAGATTGGAATGAACTACTAAGTCATTCATTCTGTGATTATCGGTGAGGCGCTAAGGTCTGAATGTTAGTAACTATTTCTATGAATTCATTCATCAAAGTGAGTCTGTGTTTCTTTGCTCTGTCTTTGACTGTCAATTCCACCTCTGCTAGTGGACTTGTTTAAAACCACATCAGCTTCTATATAATAAGAAACGTGAGAAACATTGCCACTATATGTGAGGTATGTACTTACTTACTTACTTAACTGGCCATAACAACCCGTTATCGGGTTACGGCCTGCCGCAAAACTTCTCTCCAGGCGCCTCTGCTTCGCGCGCGCCTTCTCCAGTTGGTCACACCAAGAGATACCAGGGCCTCTTCCACTTGGTCCTTCCACCGGAGACACGGCCTCCCTCTTCGCCGTCGACCTCCAACCATCGCATCGAATACCTTTTTCGCCGGAGCTTCGTCGTCCATGCGGCAGACATGACCGAGCCAGCGTAGCCGCTGGATGTTAATTCGCTGCGCTACGTCCATGTCCTTATACAGCTCATACAGCTCGTTATTGGTTCGTATGCGATAGTCGTCACCAACCCGAACAGGGCCGAAGATTTTGCGAAGCACCTTCCTCTCGAACACTCCAAGGGCCGCTATGTCGTTTCGTGTCATTGTCCATGCTTCAGCGCCATAGAGGAGCACGGGCAAGATAAGCGTCTTATAGAGTGAAAGTTTTGTCGGTCGAGAGAGGTCTCTACTTCTCAATTGCCTACCGAGACCGTAGTAGCACCTGTTGGCAAGAGGTGAGGTATGTATGTTTCGAAAATGTTTCAGTGTCATAAAAAAAATTTTCGTTTAAATTCGTTCTAAACCGTATTAAAACCTATTTTAAATTTATTATTCAATAAATTTATTTTCTTACACTCTTGGGTTAACATTTTTGAACCCTCACTAAAAATCTGAAAAAATTTTAAAAGTGAAACTGTTGCTTCTAAGCTAAGAGCCTTAAAATTACGAAGTTATTTCTATCTATATAATAAATTTCATAAACTTTCCTAATCTGGACTCAAAATAACCCAAACCAACCGGAAAGTGGAATAGATTAAGATAAAAAAACATTGTGAAAAGATTTTTCAAACTGCTACGAAGGGACTGACTCCTAAACTAAAAGCGTTAGCCAGAGACCAACAATTAACTAATCCAATTTTAATTGTGAGCTTCTTGAATTTTTGCTAAAAATAATTTTAAAGTTTTTGGAGTGTATTCCCAACTATTCTAAAAGATTTAAGTAGTTCGTAAAAGCTTTAAGCTCCGAAGACACCAACACTTTGATATCAATTCCTGCTACCTATCATCGACAGATACATAGAGGATGCTTTTCTAACTTAGTCAAAACAACTCTCACTGTACGAAGGTGTCTATCTCAGGAGACGAAAGATGACACACCTAGAACGGTAGCGATAGACTATTGACCCACCTTGGCAGAAATTCAAAATTTCGCCTTGTTGAAGTTCTAAGCTCCCAAGCGTATGAAATAAGAAGAAACAAACACAAAGTTTCAAAACTATCGGACTTTGAGGTTTGTAATTGAGCGTTTTTAGAAGAAAGCTTCAGGATTAATCCAAATCTGAGCTAAACGATTTAACACCTTTAACAGACATCGGGTATCATGTAACCAATTTTGTTGTGCTTTCGTCAAATGGACAAGCACAAAAAACTTAAATACTTCCAAATCCTGGTGTTTTAAATGAGAAGCTATGAATGTTATGGGATTTTTCATTATATTTCCATATTGAAGTGAAATATTTTTCGTTTAGGCCACGAATTATTAGTAGTTTGAATCAATCAAACTAATAAGTCTGCCACCAGTGTTTGATAATATATTCAAAGCATGTGGCAACACTGCGCTATGAGTTGGCTAAGCAAAAATTAAACCATTTAGTACATTTGTGCCTACTTCCGATATGTTTAAGCTTAACGGTTCGAGGTTTTGCTAAAAAGCTTAAAGCTCAGCTGAATTGAAGCTTCTCGTTGTTAGGTGGTGCTGCTCGAGAAATGAAATTTACTGTTTAACGGAAGCAGATGTTTAAATTTGAACGTCTTTCAAAGATTTAATTATGAAGTTTCAAGGATATGAATAATTCAAAAAATGATTTAAAAACATGAGCTCAGTATATAATTCCAATACGGGTATCAAACGAAAGAGAAAAATAACTTAAATAAAATCAAATAAAATAAAATAAAATAAAATAAAATAAAATGAAATAAAATAAAATAAAATAAAAAAAAATAATAATATAAATTAAAATAAAATAAAATAAAATAAAATAATATAAAATAAAATAAAATAAAATAAAATAAAATAAAATAAAATAAATAAATTAAAATAAAATAAAATAAAATAAAATAAAATAAAATAAAATAAAATAAAATAAAATAAAATAAAATAAAATAAAATAAAGTAAAATAATATAAAATATAATAAAATAAATAAATTAAAATAAAATAAAATAAAATAAAATAAAATAAAATAAAATAAAATAAAATAAAATAAAATAAAATAAAATCAAATGAAATGAAATGAAATGAAATGAAATGAAATGAAATAAAATAAAATAAAATAAAATAAAATAAAATAAAATAAAATAAAATAAAATAAAATGAAATGAAATGAAATGAAATGAAATGAAATGAAATGAAATAAAATAAAATAAAATAAAATAAAATAAAATAAAATAAAATAAAATAAAATAAAATAAAATAAAATAAAATGAAATGAAATGAAATGAAATGAAATGAAATGAAATGAAATGAAATGAAATAAAATAAAATAAAATAAAATGAAATGAAATGAAATGAAATGAAATGAAACAAAATCAAATAAACTAAAATAAAGTAAAATAAAATAAAATAACATAAAAGAAAACAACTTAAGTTGAATTGATTCATGTTCTCATTTAAAACAATTAAAAAAAGTTTTTGAAATAAACATACGATACTATAAAAAATCACAAGCATAATGAGAGTAAAAAATGTAAATCAATAAAAAAACGTATTAAAAAAACTTAATAAAAAAACTCAAAGTCCTAAACACACAAATTTTTTTTTTAATTTTAACAAAAGAAATACGACAAGACAAAAATCACAAATATAAAGAAACTAGAAACTGCCAAAATCATCACAAAAACAAACAAACAAAAACGAAATATAAAAAAACCCTTCATACTAAAAATAAACTGAAAGAGAATAGAATAAGCGAGAAGAAGGCAGAAACAATAACAAAGGCGGAAGATCATTGGAAATTGCGTTTCGGTGGATGGTCGGCGACAAATAATTCAATGATTTGTTCAAACACAAAGAAAGGTCAAAGTGCTTTTACGCTTAATTTAATTTCAAGCAGCCAAAATGCGTAATACGCCACCAACAAGCACCGACCAACACCAACACTGCCGAGCACAAGTTGAGGGGGTTGGACGATGCGCCGGGCCGCAGGCAACCGACACAGTGGCACTGCTCGGGCTGTGCTTGATTCAATTATTTGCCCACTGTAAATATGATTTACAAGACACACTCAAGAACTCCACGAACGGCCGCGGCCTCAGACTCATCCTCCGTTCTCGCTGTCGCAGCAGCCATGGCCATTGCCATCACCATCAGCAACGCCATCAACGAGCGCGCACGCACACAGACGCCGGACAGAAGTACACACCGGCTAAAGGTCATAAAAGCTAGAATTATGGGCTGCGAAAGCCGCTGGCCATGGCCCGCCACCCTTGCAGCGGCGACGGCAATTCATAACGCGTCGGCCTATATTTGCGGCGTTCAAGTGGCAGCGCTGAAATGACAATGCGTTCCATGGTGGCACGCACGGAATGGCGATGCCGTTGCGTTGGCGTTGGTGTTGGTGTTGGCTTTGGCCATGTCGGCGATGGCAGCGGCGACACAGTGCAAGTGGTTCTACGAATTGACGGGGCGTTGGGTCAGCGCTGAGCGTCGCGCGGCTGTAATTCACTTGGCGTAAAAAGAGTCGTAAAAATGTTGCAACAAATTTGTGTGCTCGTCTTAGATTTTTACTTTTCCCTATTCCTTCCGCTTCAATACTTAAGTTTCCTGTGGCGCATTGTGCACAATGACCGGCCTTCGCCTTTCGTTCGCCGTTAACGCTGTTGTCTAGTCGCGATGCCGATTTTTGCGCCCCTTCGGTGGTTGCGTACGCACATGCATAATAATCTAATTTCGCTGTGAAGCTGTTGTCAGTGTTGCCAGAAGTTTTAAGTTAAAAAGTGTAAAAAAATTGAATTTTTTTTTAAATTTTTTTTTGTAATTTCAGACAGTTTATGGAGTATTTGAAAGGTTATTTGGTAAATCGTTATTAAATAATGTTTATTGAATATGTTTAATATACATGAATTAGTGAATTGTTTTTGCCGATTGCGGTAATGAAGAACCTCTTATTTTATGTGGTTTGATGAAAAAGTACATGAATAAAAAAATTTTGGGGCTAGAGTGGAGTTAAATGGCGTCGCATCGAGGTCAAAGTTCACACAAAAGCGGAGAAATTGGACAAATTGCTCCACAGGTGCTCAGAAATAGCTCTTAGAGGGTTAAAATCTATGACTAACCCCCACTAGTTTTTCCTACTGAACATTTCTTACATACATGTATATACCCTATCTCCAACCATTAATGGATCTTCCATACAAATTGATTGTTTTTATAAAATAGGCTCCAGCTGCTCCCAGGTTGGCCCCAGATGTGTCAAATGTAAGACCGACACACATTTATTTTCTTTTCCGAATGTTTCTTCCAAACATACCTAAACGCTATCACCAAGTTTTAAGGGGGCTGCCATACAAAAGTGGCCATTTTGTATGAAGTTGGCTCCCCACTTGTAAATGCAGTAAACGAAGCGATGATTGTATCTCGAAAACTACTGAACCGATTTCAATGATTTATTCAGTGATCAACAATAAAGTTGAGTACAAAAAATACAAAATTGATTCAGTTTCAAAAACATACCACCAGAGGGCATCTTCCATACTATTGCAGTTGTGTGGTTTTCAACTTTTGGGTTTCTACGAAGCAATAAGCGTTAATGGAAAACCCGTAATTTTATTTTGAGGCATCACTGCCTATTGTGAGTGCCCTCTATGACTGACAAGAGGAGGCACATCACTCTAACTGGGGTTCCTGTAAAAAGTCAAGGTGAAGTTTTTGTTAAACCCAAATAAAACTTTGCTTTCCCAGATAAAATTGAGAGGTCCGATAATTGATTACCTCGGGCAATTATTGCTCAATTTCCATTTCTCATCTAAACTAATTAAATCTGTTAAATAGTTTTGTATAATTTAAAGCGCAATGTCTCCATCAGCTGCTCAATTCCCGCATCTAATCTAATATAACGAAATCTTCTCCATAGTCTTATAATTTTAGGCGTAAATGCTTATTTTTCTTATCAATAAACAAAAATGACATACGCGTACTCTCGTCCATCTGGCAACTCTGGCTGTGACACTAAAATATACTCGCACACAATCGCCACTCACATAAATGTTGGCAGCAATGCGCACACAATAACCAAAATGCGTACGTATGCATGTGTGCGTGCGTATGTGTATGAGTGCGTGCACGCATCAACCGGAAAAAGCACTCGAGCCAGCACGGTTTATTATTTTGAAATCAAATTTATACATTTTTAGTAGGAGCCGTAAAAAAGGCAAAGTCTACGAGACGGCAAAATAGCAAAAAGGTCCGCAATATCTTTAGTGGTTTGAGACAAATCAAAGAGAGAGCAAAGAGCGCAAAAATGACGGCGTTAGATGATGTTTGGATGACCGGCTACAATTTATTTATTTTATTCTTTTTTTTTTTTGGTTAATATAAACAATGCTGATCCTTCTTGTGTTGTGCTAACAAAATGAATATTAAAAGCAAATGTCCTAAGTTAAAAAACTATGAAAAGCTGTCACAATGAAAAGATTTTAAAGCGGGTAATAGGCGCTTGAAAGTATGGGAAACATTTACGTAGCTTTAATTTAGATGCCAGTAGGGGAAATTTAAAATGTATGAATATGAAATTTTGTGGTTTTTTGTAGTGTTTTTACGTTTCCAATGGGTGCTTTAATTATTATAAACTCGGATCATATGGGGTTGATTTGACTTTATATGGTTTTATGGTTTCTATGGCTTCTATGGTTTCTACGTTGTATCTGAATTTGTATTGTTGTATTCAAGTTTTCTGTGATCTTTCAGGGCATTTTATTTCAATTTTGTTTCGACTCTCGATTATGAGACTAAGATTCAGTTGCTTGCAACTATTCCTCTTGTTGGGTTTTAATTTTGTTGCAAAATGAAACGCGAGTTGTCAGCATTTTCTCAAAGGTTTATTATTTCTATCTGAGAGGGAAACTGCCCTAAGAACCATTTTGGTTTTTAAATTTTAGTGTTGACTTCCATCACGAAGGAACAACCTGGGGTTTGAACAAGTTTGTTCAGAGAAGATGCTTGAATCTAAACTAGACATGCGTTTACAAAAGCGAAGCACGACAGCCAGAAATAACGAAAGCTTGGCTCAAGAACTGAGACAGGTGAAGGTTTAATTAGTACCATCGCACAGTGCTTCGTGTCCATACAAAATTGGGGCAAAAATAGAAGAAGTATAGGAAATTTGTTGAAATGTTGAAGTCTTCATTTGTCTAAGTCATTTTGGGATCCAACAAAATTTCTTGTTTCCCCAAAATAAATTAAAAGAAAAATCGAATATACAGTGCTTTTCGCTTATAACGAACCCGTTTAAAACGATTTTCCGCCTAAAACGAATCAATTTCAAAAGTACGCGCTCTATGTTTTCGCTTATTACAGACCCCTTTTAAAGCGAACTTTCGGTTAAAACTAAACATTTTGCCTGGCCCCTTGAAGTTCGCTTTAAGCAAAAAGTACTGTATATATTCTTTTATCATCATAAAGCCCAAACCGCTGAAGCTTTTATAGTGAAATTTGGTCAATACTTGTGTTTTAAAAACGTCAAAGTTGAAAAGAGGAGAGGATGTGTTAAAGCTTATATGGGCAAACAATGTTTATTGGTCGGATTGTTTTAATATGTTCCCAACAAACACTGAACAAAAAATCTCAAACCTTTGAGAAACCCTTTGATATCAAATGGTTTTCCAGCATAATTACAATTTGAAAATTAATAAGGGTATTCATTTAAAGGTGTAAAAGCCTCGCAAACCTCGTAAACCGTATAAGTTTACCATTGCGTAAATGAGTTGTCAAAATTTATATGAAAATTGATTTACGCTCATCGGATAAGTTTGCGCAGCAATTTCGTTGTGTAAACATTTACGGAGATGAGTGAGTGACGTTCAATTTCAAAATTTTTAAAAATTCAAAACAATAAGCTGAAAAATGGAAGAGGTAAGAATAGCATTCAACAAAATTGGTATTTTAGCTATGTAACTTTTTAATTTCGAAAAATTCAAAAGAGAAAATGAAAGAGGATGAATCCCTCCCACCGCTGAAGGCATTTACAGACTTTGCAAGCAAAGTTCGATGCAGTCAAACAATATCCCGTTTGAGGTATTTGTTTGAGAAATTTCATTTTTTCGGTGATTCTCGGCATTTGAATTTTATGATTTTGACAACTAAACACCTGATCGATAAAGAGCATTTACACACATACTTTTATACGTGCGTTCATATAACACAGTGCGTAAATGTAACGCGGTAAGTAAACTTATATGCTTAAATGAATACCCTTAATATATTCTCAAAAGTTTCTCAAATGTTTGCTATCAACTTGAGTACGACTTGAGAAGAGTTGAGAAAAATTTACATTCACCACATTTGTTAATTTTGTAATTCTCAATGGGTTTAACTTACGTTTGCCTTAATATGAACTAAATTTTTTACCTTAATAAAATGTTAAGTTATCTCGCTGGTCACTGGTTATGTTGCCATAATATAAAATAAATGAATCTATTGAATGAATCTGTGAATCTATCCATAAATGTATCTATTCTGTATATTTGTTTCACGCTATTGGCAGCGGCAATCTATACAAAAGGCGAATTGGATTCCATCCGTTCTGTTTGTTTGAGATTCATTTGAGAATTTTAAACTCTCAATTTGAGAATAAAGGCAAATTTCCATATTAAAAATGTGCCTTTTAAATTGAGAATGCCATAACAGTATATTTGAGATCAATTTGAGAACAATCGTTTGAGATTTGAGAAAGCACTTTGATTCAAATTTACCTCAATTTGAGATTAGTCATTAATGTTTGTTGGATTGTATATATATACTAAAAAAACAACAACAAAATACGTATTTGAGAATTTTTCTAAATTCAACATTTAAAGTGTGAAAAGAGGGCGGTGAAGTTGCTTAAAGGAAATAATTTTTTTTGTTTAATATCCGTAGAGCTTAACAGTTCCATGCAGTTCAATTTATAGTGGTGAGACTATCAAAGATATTATTCTTCAAAAATAGACCTTCCTCCTTTTTTTTGACAATAAATTAATCACATTTTAAAAAACAAGTTCCATAATAATGAAAACAATTTGATAATATTAGTCATTATGGGTTAAGTAAGCATGCCAAGCCTACTTTTTTAAAATAACATAATTCGCGGCTTTGACTTTACACATTTTAGTCGCAATTTCGATCTAAGCAATTTCTGTGAAAAAATCATACATTAGTATGTAGTTTAGAAAAAATTAAATAGATGCAAAGATGCCAAATTTTTTGTACCGGATTTAAGAGAAGAAAGTCCATTTAAAAAAATCCATTAGAAGGATTTATGCCAGTTCACGCCATTCGATTGTAGTTGCCTTTTGCAATTTGGTTATTTTTAATTTTCGAAAATTTTTTTTTTTTAATTTGTAAAAAAAAATATTTATACTAAACAAAAACAAAAACCGATGAGGACTTTCGCTCGTATCAATGTAGCTTTAATATTAAAAGAAATTGATGGCCTATCTACAACAGTAAATTTTCTAAAATTTTTTTTTATGAAAGCACCTAAATTTCATTTTTTCACCTTCATAAATTTTTCCAAAAAAGGATCCAAAAAAATAAATGCAACTTTGATAAGCTATATTTCCTAATCGCAACATTTTTTCGATAAAAGATTTCGGGTCTAGCTTAATTAAAAATTTAACTTTCGTCAAAATCCGCAATCATTTTTTTTCTTATTTTTTTCCACTCTCGAAGCAATGTGCATCGTACCAACAACTGATGACAGTTGTAAGAAAATCGAAGGAACTCAAATTTCTAATACATAGATACAGGTTACTTTTTCTAGAAAATGTAGGACAAATATATTAAAGTTGAAAAGCATTTCTTTCTCTTCCTCGTCCATGCAGCTTCGACAGAAGTCATAATAAAGCAAGTCCCACAGTGAAACAGTGACTCGTCAAAACAACAATCATGGTTCTCATTCTGAAATCTGTAGAGTCAGTTTAATTTAAAAAATAATGGTTTCAAGTTATAAAATATATTTTTAATCATATTTTGTTCAAATCCTCGAAAGCTATGAGGTGTCCACATTTACTGAGCTTCATACAATTTTAGCAAAATAATTGCACTGTACTGTTTTCTAATATTTCTTTCTTTATTACTGTCAACTAACATAAAATGCATAAAAATTTTGTTGTTGTTGTTTATGCATAAATAAGGCCCACACATTTATTAAAGCCCAATTATAGCTGAAAATCATGGACGATACGATTATGAAATGAGCCACTTAACGATCCGAAAGCTGCATTCATTTAGCTTGGATTTGCGGCCAGACAGACCAGGTTCTGTGCGATTGGCAAAATGTTGAAAAAAAAAACTATAATAAAACGTGAAAAGCGTAAAAGAAGCGACAGCACAAACATAAAAATGCAAACACAAAACAATGCGCACAAATGACACAAAGGAGGCGAAACGAGGAGCCGAAAGGAGGAGCGGCGGCTGTCGCAACAAGAACGGAAACAAATTTACAAATGTAATCATAATTTAGGCGGGCGGAACACACTCGAGCGAGCGGGCGTTTAAGGGTGAAATTGGACAAATTTGCAGCGAAACAAAGCAAGCAAGCAATGGTCAGCACACACACACACACACAGCGAACCCAAACATTCAAAGGACAATAACATAAAATATTAAGAAAAAGGCCAAATCGAGCAAATACGCACACAGAAATAAAGCGACAGCGTCACAAACACAAACACACACATACACATACCGACACACAAATGTGTGGTGTGTGCGCGGTCAATGGGCGGAGCGGGGCAGCCATTGGTAAAAAAAATATGAGTTCATACAACCGGACGCGCAGAGCCTTTGCCATTAGAGTGCGCGCCAGAAAATAAACCACTACACGGACAACACTTTTACATCGACACCACAGCGCAAACGTGGCGTTGTGTGCGTGCGGGCTGTGTTGAAGCGGGCAGCGCTTAAGAAGTGCGACTGCTTCCGGGTGCGGCCCAGTTGTGCGCTGTGCCAGAGCTCTCTCTCAATGCGGCAAAGCAAGTCCAATGATGCGCTGTAGTTGTTGTTGCTGCCGTCAGTGGTTGTTGCCAAAAATCCTGCCGGCGCTACGGTTTTCGATTTTACAAGCCATGGCGACGCGCAACGGCTGCGATGGCAGCGGCGCAAGTTGCAAATCGCAGTCGGCATGACCCAGAAACGAAACGAGTTTTATATTTGGCTGTCGCGTCCGACAACAACAAAATATAGCCTTTACGGCAGACAAGGGGGAGGAAAGGTCGTAAGAAGTCGTAATGGAGACGCGAATCGGTCTGGTGGCGGTTGGAAGCGGCAACGGCAGCGACAGCCGCTGGGGTCAGTCTTCAATAATTTATGCCTTGTGCGATAATATTTAATCGTGAATTGATGCTTTTTGGCTCTTGTTGTTGTTGTTTCTATGTTCATTTGCCGCATGCAGCATGACAGACTTTATGTACTCGGCAGTTTGAATTCTTGTTTAAGTATAATTAAAATTTGCCGCTTGGCTTTGTAGAGACACTTTCGACTTTATCTTTTGGATTGATGCTGACTTTGAGTTGCAATGAGCCGTTCGGAAATATTTTCATGACAAGCCGAGTTTGTGGAAAATGAAAATTGGTTTGTGCTTTAAGTGTATTTAAATCTTTCACTAGTGTTTGAAACGAAATATTAAAACCCAAAATTCATTGATTTATTGCTCCATGTGGAATTCTGTGCGGACTAAATATTCAATAAGAGATGTTAGAATTTTTATTGGGCTCTATTTTTAGAGTTTTGTCAAATGAAAACAACTACTTAGAACTCTTTGTATTGGTCTGTTTTGGGACAATGTGTCTTTTGGTTTTTCCAGAAAAATGCATTTACGAATGAAAGGAAAATTTTTTGGGACATGTCGTTTTCTTTTCTCAGAAAAATGCTTTTGTCAATGAAAGGACAATGTTTTGGGCACATAGAATCCATCCAAAAGACTTGTACAATACGAACATTTTAAAGGACATGAAGACCAACGATCTGAAACATTCATTTAGATTTTGAAAATCGCTGTATTAAGTTCAAAGGTGAGGGCGGGGGTTTGAATAAATAACCAAAGGATTAAAATGAAACAATTGTAAAACCTGTGAGCTAAGAGTCAACTTGGTTCTGAGTGGGTTAAAATTAAAATATTTCAAACAAAAAATGTTTTGTAATATTTTTGAACACTATTTGAAATTAAAGCACATAAATAAAACAAATAAATAAATAAAATAAAATAAAAAAATAAAATAAAATAAAATACAATAAAATAAAATAAAATAAAAAAAATAAAATAAAATAAAATAAAATAAAATAAAATAAAATAAAATAAAATAAAATAAAATAAAATAAAATAAAATAACATAAAATAAAATAAAATAAAATAAAATAAAATAAAATAAAATAATATAAAATAATATAAAATAAAAAATAAAAAAAATAATAATAACAAAATAAAATAATAAATAAAGTAAAACAAAATAAAATAAAAATTAAAATAAAATAAAATAATATAAAATAATATAAAATAAAAAATAAAAAAATAATAATAACAAAATAAAATAATAAATAAAGTAAAACAAAATAAAATAAAAATTAAAATAAAATAAAATAATATAAAATAAAAAAATAATAATAACAAAATAAAATAATAATTAAGTAAATCTATAAAATTAAAAATGAAATAATAAAATAAAAATCTCTCCAGACTCCAGAAATCATGGAAATAAAATTAGTTTTTTTTAACACTTAAGTAAAAAGTTCATGCAAATTCAGTCCTAAAAAATCGCCTCTAATTTAAATGCTCACTCAGTCATGTGTGTGTGTGCGTGTGCATGCGTGCTAACAAATCACACAACAAGTCGACATACTCAGACGCGTCCTTTACGCTTCAATACCATTCAAACAACAACAACAACGGGAAATGTATCAATTTTTACTTGACTGCATATTTCTTCAATTTTCACGCAGTAATTTTACATTATTTGTGTAGGATTCGTTTAGCGCACGTTTCCTTGTCACAAAGTCAGAAATGTTATTTTCTTATATTTGTGAATTTTTGTTTTCTAATGTCGAAGAATTCAGTTGCTGTGTTGTCATAAACATTTTGTTGCTGCTATTATTTTTGTATTATTTTTTTTTTATTAGATTTTCACGCCAACACAAC